>JAHWFP010256913.1:439-11318 GCA_023313725.1 Lithobius niger
ACCAGTAGGCAAGAGGCTTAAAACAGACTTAAGGCAGCTTAGAAACTACCAGTAGGGAACCTGACCTCTTGTCTGCTGGAGCAGACTTCTCCCCTGCACCAGTAGGCAATAGGCTTAAAACAGACTTAAGGCAGCTTAGAAACTACCAGTAGGGAACCTGACCTCTTGTCTGCTAGAGAAGATTTCTTCCCTGCACCAGTAGGCAAGAGGCATAAAACAGACTTAAGGCAGCTTAGAAACTACCAGTAGGGAACCTGACCTCTTGTCTGCTGGAGCAGACTTCTCCCCTGCGCCAGCAGGCAAGAGGCTTAAAACAGACTTCGGGCAGCTTAGAAACTACCAGTAGGTTCCTTACTGGCAGTTTCTAAGCTGCCGTAAGTCCGTTTTATTCATCATTTTTATTCATGTGCTTTGAGTTTTCACCTTTTTATGGATTTTAAAGTGATTTACTTGACTTTGGCTTCTTAGCCGGAAATTTTATTGCCTGATAACGAAATAGGGATTGCTTCGAAACGACGCAAATTGTTTATTTTATGTGCACTAAACACAGTTATTGCAATGTACAGTTTTAATTCGTCTTGAATTATTAATATAAAAAAAAAAACACACACAAACACTTACTGTATCAATGTAGTTGTTAGCTAGGTTGATGGCAATTGGCTTCTTGATGGTATTGAACTTAAATTGATCATTCTTAAGTTTATTGATCTTATTGCCGGACAAGTCAAGACGTCGCAACTGAGGCAGTGACTTAAAGGCATTGAGACCGATTTGATCGATGGCGTTATTCTCTAGGTTTATTGTCTCCAGTGACTCAAAGTGACTAAATGCATTATCAGATACTTTACTTATAAGACTCTCCGTCACGGAAATTGACGCTAGTCGTTTTAAATCACGAAGAGCGTTGAAATTAAAGTTGGTCATGTTACTTCTTGTAACCCAGACATATTGTCCGGTTGCTGAGGAACCTGAAAATAAAAAAATAAAAATTTAGTAATGCATTGAAAACACGACACGTTGACTTTTGGAAAGAATGCGTAAAGATATGGCAAGCCATGCCGTCTTCTATTATAAACTGAAGATTTTTTTTAATTCAATTAAAAATATCTGCAATTCTTTTAAACACATCCACAATTCATTACAAGATATTTTTAAATATGGCACATACATATATCTGTAATTCATTTGACGATATCCGTAAACGGCACGTATTTAGTTAAAGTTTTACATGAATTACAGATAACTAATTCAGCTGAAAACGTCTATAACTGAATTAAAGATGTCTGTAAGTCAGTTACAGATTTCTTTAATTAGCCGTATTTAAATCATGAATTAGATGTCTTCAAATGAGTTACAGAGACCTGTAATTGAATTGCAGATATCTTTAAGAAGAATCGAATTACGTGCAAATATCTAAAATTTAATTACAGGTTATCTGTAATTCGCCATATTAAAATGAAATAGATGTCTTCAAATGAATTATAGATATCCATAAATGAAATACATTTAAATGAATTAATTATAGCTCCTCTAATTGAACTACAGGTATCTGTGATTCAATTAAAGAAACGAGTAATTGAACTACTGAGATTTCATATGAATTGCAGATATCTACAAATATTTTTTGATATCTTTAAAGAATTGCAGATATCTTTAATTGAATTACGGATATCTGCAATTCTATAATAAAAGGAATGGCTTGCTTTCCATACAAGGGCGTCTATTTTGCAAACTGTGAGGACGACAGACACAATGTGATTCAGTGTCGGATAGCTTGCCTTGAGCACACAAAAAAACAACAAAAAAACATTTAGCTTACGCAGGTTCAGCAACGTTTATAAAAAATGTGTGTTGCTGCTTTAACATACAATTAAATAAAACAGATTAATTGATGTGTAAACCCTGTGCGCGACCAGACCACTGATTGCCTTGCTAACATTGCTATACATTTTGGAATAATAAATTGTAACAAATTTTTGATTAAAGAGTGGATTAAACGTATAAAAAAGTTTACGTGACACTTCACCGACGGTAACAAACGAAACGATCACAGATTGTTACTGACATTCTTCAATTCACGTATTGCTAATATCTAAAATCATTAAAAACTTATGATGTGCGTGTGTGTGCGCGTGTACCTCTACTCCTCTTGAACCAAGGCACCTACAAAGATGGGAGTAGGAACAAATGAAAGATAATTAAAGTATGCAACCGTTAGGTCAATTTTTGTCGCTGTAACTTGATTTTATGACCCTCGAATACGCGAAAAAACTGCAAGAATAACGTCAAATTTGCTTGGACCCTCATGACGGCATAGTTTCTTCGTGCAAAGTTTACTATTCCATGAAAATACTTTTCCCGATGAAACTATGACGTCATGAGGAGCCATGAAATGCAGGCATGCTTAGGAATGTGATAGACGAACTGTGAGCAATAATTGCAATTAGTTTGCGTCGAAATAATCATTAAATGATTTTGTGATGCTCTTGGAGTCAAAGAAATTACATGAAGCATAGATCGACGCCAATGGAGTGAGCGAGGCGAACGATATGGCTAGTTATTCGAAATGCTTATGTAACATTTAAATTAGCTCTACGTTTTTGCATCCATCTGTTGTTTACTAGCATTTATCTAATCGTAAATCTTTTAGCTGGTACGCTGTTAGAGTCAGCTTCCTGCTATGCTGCTTCTGTGTGCTCCTCGCTATCTTGGTTACAGCAACCAACTCGGTTCTCGTTAAAATAGGGTTAAAATAACTTAAAGCGACCATTTCGCAATTAAAGATGCACCGTAGGGCTCATGGGAGGCATATTTATTACGTTGTAATACATTACCTAACGCAGGAAGAAACGAATCGGCCTAATGACCAATTGTGTCACCATGTTATGAAGCTTGTTGATTACGTGTGGTTTTTACTAGTTATAGCTCCAGTCAGGGCCAGAAGTCATTGAAGCAATCAAAGTCCATCGAAAACACTGAAATGAAACCTAACCTAAACTTATCTCACACACATAAACTTAATTTAGCTTCTCGTTCTCTAATAAGCTGTTAATTCAGCCTTTTTCAGAACGTTGATTATGCGGTGCTGGTTTTGTGTGTTGCCTACTAGTTACGACCCCTGCTTATCACTAATGCACAAGAGCGATTACCACTTATCAATTGCTTGCTTAGTAGACAATTCAGGCAATCAGAATAAGCGGGCAGTGATTGGCTGAAAATTCAAAAATCTTTCGCATTGGCTAAATAAAAACCAAGGACTACTTAGCGTAACTTTAGTGGTATAAATAATAACTGAAAATGTGTATTTCGTTATATTGTGCCATTTTCACCTCAGTGTGTAGGTTTTCGACAAACATTTGTCGAAATTATACACAAATAATTTTTGTGTCTCTTTCTTCTGCAGAATAGGTTTTGAAGACAAGTCACACGGCCGAGTGCACTACATGTGCTCAGGAATAAAAAGCAGTAAACAATAATCAGTCACTGGTCAGTAGATTATAAACACACAGACAGAAAGCTAGAGATACACATAAAGCAATTCGATAAACAAAAATCAAACTCAACGCACCTATTTTTTTTTTCACCCCAGCTCTCGATCATTCCTGCTAAACGGCCAATAATTCCATCAACACAAAACTTGCGATGAAGGATATGTTTTTTTGGCAGGTGTCACTTTGGTGTCATTTAAAGTTTAGTGAAAGTGGTTGGGGGGGGGGGGGGACTCGGCAAACGCCATTTTGCACTGTAGGCTGCGACTAGGATTATTGGGATACTTAGGAGGATACGTCATTCCTGGCAATGGACGGACCATTGGCATGACAGACATTTCTGCGCAGAGCCCTCATGAACCCGACGGAGTACATCTTCTGCGGCTACGCACCAATTTCGATACTTTCAGCTACAATCAGTAACTTATAAAATTGTTCACACTGATTACTTGAAGTGAAAATAGACTGAATTTACCCCCTAAATTTTTTTTATATACGGCAGGCGCATTTAGACTGGCCGAAGTTCGCACCGAATGACGGACAGCTACGCATGCTTAGTGGCCCTCTAGTGAGGGCTTTCAGTATCAACGGCTGCCGACCTGCTACGTCGCTTGTACATCGTGGTCTCTTCCGAGCTTTTTGCATATTGCTGTTCCATTGGCTGTTAATTTTGCTGGCGCCACTGACGTCACAATGCAGCTCGACAGCTTACGTACATGCGCACAATCCAAACCAGGCCAGAGCCAGTGACGTTACACGACATATTGGCGGGAAAACGACTTAATGAGCTTGGGAAGGACCAACCTTCCTGTGCACTATCGTTCCACTCGACTTTGGTTGTTAATTCGACGTGTCACATGTGGTTGTGGCCAAAAAACGGGGGTAGCCGAGTTACGTCAGGAATATCTCCTCAAAAACCAGACACATTTGTTCAATTCTGATCCGACGACATTCAAGTATGCGGGTGGGTGAGTTGCAGTGCGCCAGCACACAAGGTATTATCCTGTAATTAATTTAGTTAGGCCGGTTTTAGTTCGCTAACCTCTAAAAAGGTCTCTGAGCGAAAAACCGTCGTCAAATAGTACACGATCAGTGGTTGACGTCAGCACTTCCTCAGCGTGAAGGTGTGCGCACAACGCCCATCATACGAAAAATTGCGGCGTGTAACTGCGCATTTCGACAAGTCAGCTCTTCAACATTGCGGTCGGTTAGAGGCCATCGTGTACGTCCAGATGGCTCCCCTCCTATGGCGCAGAACAACACAAAGTGAGTCATCACTTACCTTTGCGGTGATCTGGATGGTACACGGAATTTCCATGATCGAATCTGGATGGTACAATGAATGCGATGATCGTATAAGACTTTTGCTCTTAATTACTGCGCCATCCTCGCTGCTCTTCGGGTGCGATATATTACAGTATTTTATTACGCGTATTTGTGGTGTTGTTTCCTATTGAACGAGTGAGCAATGCGAATGATGTCCTGTTTCTGACTTTCAGATTTTTTTAAAATCCGTAACAGGAAGACTCACGTAAGTTTTATTGGTTCGACATTAGTTTTAACCACAGATTTAAAATTACAAATAATAACGATAACGATAATTATAAAACGCTAGTAAAACAAGTACTTTGTATTGAGTAGCCTAACAAAAATTGGCCACATGAAATTGCAGTGTTATATTCAGTGTGGACTTTGTCACAATTTTCGTGTGAATATTTTAACTTTTGTTAATACACCTAAAAAGTGTAAATAAATTTAAAGTAGTCAACCTCACGTACCCTCAACGCAATATGATTTCTCCTAACCCCCCCCACCAAATTACCTGCTGAATTTATGAAACATGGTGTTCGAAGATTTAAAAAATGTAAAAGTCTGATGAACAAGAACGACGGGTACGGGAAACTGTAAAACAACGAAACTTTCAGTTTGTTTTTTTGTAAGAAAACCAATATCAGCGTCCGATGAAAACTTATCTGGTCAGTGATTGCATCGTCGCACACAAGATTCTGGATCATTTGCCGTATCGTAGTAGCAAACGTTACGAGACAAATTTTTTTAATATAATGTGCAATATAGTAGATATTCTTCAGTAAACCATGCATTTAAATTTTTACTAGTGTCCTGTTGGTATGTCTGCCGTTCCAACTTCATACGTCAATTACAGATATTTTTTTTATTCTACCATACGACACGTCGAATTACTAATGCAGTGTTAGTGCATCTTGTTGTTAAACAGTGCTGCAGTCGCGCCACAAGCCCTACCAATCGAATTATACAGCAGAACAGACGGACCATCAGCTAAAATCTCCTCCTCCCAAGCACCTTAGTATCACTACTTTGAATCCTAAAACCGTAGATTAGAAAGTTAACTAGAATGGGTAGTACACGGCCTTGAATTCCATGAAAAGCGTTAAATTTGAAAACAGAAAATTCAAGGCTTGAAAAAAACCTTCGAAATTGAAATTTTTGTTGTCGGAGCCTTGAAATGCCCTTGAATTTTGTGATTTATTATTTTTTGTGGGGGGGGGGGGCGGCAGAATGAGGTTAATGCCGAAACAGTAATACTAATTAAAGAAATTTTTAATTTTTAATTAATTTCTTTTGAGCCTTAATCAGCCGAAGCAATTTAATGCTTGTGTGGCTGAACCGGCTCAATTTTTGAACATTACCAGACTTTTTACAGAAGAAGAAATATGTGGTAAAGGGAGGTGCCAACGCGATCATCGTAGGGGCCGAAAAATTGTCCAGAATTTGCCAGAATAGTTTCCATAGCCGCTGAAGGAGCATGGTAGCCTCTCACGCTACCCTGGCCGGCAGTCCTGGCGGGGACTTTGCCAAGATCTCCTTTCCAGGGGTTCGACCAGATTTGAAAACTTCCTGCAGCCAGGTTGAGCTCTCTTAACGCTCAGCCAGGATCACCACAAATAGGCTGCCCACAAATGAACAGAAAAAGTTTGTCAGCCGAATCCATTTCTTCTGTGAACGATTCTTCCCTCGGATTGGACTGGAGGCAGAAAGGTGCAGTGCAATGCAAACAATTTTTGCCAGAAGGGGCAGCTGAGCAAGTTCTTCTCCACTGACTGTTATACACTACGTTTACATGGCCACAAGAAAGCGCATTCTAGCGATGCGCTTTGAAATGCGCATCAAAAAACGGCACCTGTTTACAAGACGAAAGATAGCGATTAGGGCCAATGCGCTAAGGAATGCGATTCGACCAGTGCGATCGGGAAAACCCTTTCTTCCTGCCCTCCCTTTGGCAAAGAGTGAGCAAGTCCCACGCTGCTCTACCCCCTGCATGTTGTAAACTAGGTCAGCTTAGACCCAAGTAACTAAATGTAATTAAAACTTAGTGGTCTTCCTAGTCATGCACACTTATTATTAGTTTATTTACCTAAAATTCGAATGGCACCAGCACAAATTACATGGGTGCCGTAACGGTGTCCGCCATCTTTACCATGCTTTCTCCAATGGCTCAATGCGATTGCGAGTGTTTACATGCACAAAGACGATGCGATACGGATTTTGAAACCACCTCCGTGAAGCGCATTGGGGGAAAGCGCCACGAACAGAGAAAGCGCCACGAACGACTGTTTACAAGACCCACGGAGGCGACACGGACGCGATGCGCATCGCTCTGAAGCGCTTCGAAGTGGTCATGTAAACGTAGTGATAGTTACGTTATTTCTCTTTCATCCTTGTTCATGATGGGAGGCAGAACCTAAGGTTTGTCTTTGTTTATGGCGGTTTCCTACTGCAACTAAGAACACACTGGTGTCAGCAATGACTTTTGGCAAAATACTGGAATTTAAAAGGTAATTTCAAAATTGTATTGCAAAGCGCCCTGATACTGGCTGTAAATTAACCTTAAAAACCCTTGAAAAAGTTTTGAAATGGTTTTGTCTGTTATGTACGAACTCTGAACCAGGTATCACACCTTACATCTACCAAGCGTCGCGGCGCCCTAGTGCGAGTTTCGGCTACTAATACATCTCGCATTCCATTGCCCCCGTGTTGCTTTGGAGGCAAAGATTAGCAAAGGCGTTAGTAGTCGCGATTACCGCCAGGGGTCCACGTACGCTTGGAAGAGGTAAGGTCAGGTTAACTTTGAAAAAATCTGTGCCACAACTTTAGGATTTCAATTAATTTCATGGTGGGTGTTTGTCTTACCTTGAAAGGAATTGTCGCTCATCCCTGATATTGTCGTATTCGTTATTATAAAACCCAAGAAGGAAAAACTGCCAAATGTGTCATCAGGGAGCGACGTGAGTATGGAGTGATCTAGCGTGAACCACTCAAATTCCTTAGTATTTTCACCCCACTGTTGAGTGAGTGCCGATTTGATTTCGTCAGAATTTGTGATTTGGTGGCACTGAATTGTGGCCAGGTTGGTGAGGTCACTCGTCTCGCATGTACACTTTGCATGGCTCCATGTTTTTGGACATTTTTCCACAAATGGAACTCCACGTTTCAATCTTGACGCACAATAAACATCAAGAATTGACAGGAGGACGAGAAGGGTGGGTAAAACTAGAAAAAAAAACAGTTGTTAGCGGCGAGTTAAAACAGGTGTAAAAATAGATGTAGTACATATAACCTGGTAAACACTTCTTCTTCCATTATAAACCAAAGTCTCATAGCAGAAACGAAGAGAAGAACCCCCTAAAAATGGAAACTCCTACAGTGAAAACTGGCGAGCCTGTCAATTATTTGGCTAGAAGTTGGAACTGGTGTTGCCTTGAAGAGAAGTTGAAATTGGCACATTGTTGCCTCGACTACAATTTGCTCGGCGCGGTCATCGCAGAGGCATGTCTTACATGACGTCATGCACGAAGGACAGATATTTTTCACATGGTACGGATAGCTCAAGCCAAAGCCATAAACTGGGAGTGGGGGAGGAGGGCCTGAACGGGGAATGTCCGTGTGTGGGGCAGTGCTTCTGTTAGCCCCACTATTTGATTGGGAAGGTGGAGGATGCAAAAACAATCCTCCTAACCAAACACCGTGGTCAGCTCAGCGACAAGTCTTAAATGACGTCATGCACAGTTATTTATCACATGGAACGCATTGCCCAAGCCATAGCGAAACTGTTACCATTATGCATACGATTACGCATGCATACGATTACGCATTAACTGAACCTAAAAGAATTTTTTGGGGGTTGTTTGGAATGGAGACCATACAATTTTGCCAGAGCCTCGCAAAAGGGGGAGGGGCAGTATTAATTCAAATAACCAGCCAAATTTAACTACGTGTAGCAAAGAGGAGGAAGGGAGGGAAACGAAGAGGAGAGGCAGAGGACGGGATAAAAGGAGGAGGGGAGAAGGGAGGGAGAGGATTGGCGGAAAGGGGGAGTGTTACACAAACAAAAATCGACTGTTGCAGTGAACGATCAGGCAGCACCGAGCAAATACTGGGACACAACCACGGGCGAAAGTAATCCCCGGGCGAAGCCGGGTACGACTGCTAGTGTCCACCCAACTGCTAGTATCCACCCAAAACTGGCAGAAAAACCCGCCAAGTTTCCATCATTCCACCAGGGAAAGGCCGCCAAGGTTAATCCTACTAGCCAAGTTAATCGCACATACTAATAGTTCGATAGATAAATGAAAACTAGAAGATTGCTACACGTTTTCTTTAGCAACGTGAAGATTGCTACTAGCGGTAGCAATCTTCAAGTTTTCATTTAACGTCCAAAGTATTATTCGGTGCGATTAACTTGGCTAGTAGGATTAACCTTGGCGGCCTTTCCCTGGTGGAATGATATCACTACCTTCAAAGGCCGACCGTTTTTGGAAACTTGGCGGGTTTTTCTACCAGTTTTGGTTTTGGGTGGATATCACAACTTTCATAGGACTGTGAACGTACATAAGGTTACACCGTCTGTTTAAGATGCTTCAATCGCATTTTGCACACACTGGCTAACAATAGCTGATTTCGTTCGCTTCGCTCACTCAATCAGCGCATCCCCTTCAGTTGTTTTGTTTATCCTGCATCTTCTCCTTAATTTTTCAAGATTTCGTTCATATTTAGTCATGCAGAAACCCCCGAAGATCGCTGTTACTAAAACAGCAGAAAGCGAAGCATTTTATTTTTGGGTTATTAACAAAAAATCCATTAGCTCGTGTATGCTCGTATTGTTGCGTACACCATCTAACGTGCATCCCTTTATTCTTACGTAATCCACGGCAACGTTAATGTCTCTTTATTTTGTCCTTCGTTACAGTTCAGTTTTTAGTTCGTCCAGGCTTTTACAATAAATCTAAGGACCAGTCTTGATTGTTCAAGCCATTGTTGCTTAAAATCTTTGGTTGCAACTTGGAAAAGAAACGAAATTTAAATTCGCCGGTGGCGAATTTCAAAACCCTCCCACGCATTTGTCCTGACCCCTACAACCCCCAAACCAACAAAAGGACCATCCTCAGATCACCATGCATCCATGTGCAAAAGTTCAGGTACGTAGGCCTTCTCAATTTTGCGCTAGGCATGAGCAAAAAGTCTATGGGATTTAACATGGGAAAAAAATCTTATTAGCTAGTCAGCTAGACAGCTAGCTAGCTAGACAGTAACAAAAAACCACGTTAATGACGGATCCTTTTCTTTATGATTGGTGGACACTCATCCTTTAAATTTTAGTTTTTCTTAATCTCTGACCCTTCCCCTTACATTTCCACAATTTGAAACATTTCTGTCGCATTGGGATTTATCCTCAACATGCCAAAATATGCTTTCAGTTGCTTACAGTTAACAGACACATGTCTGCTAGTGAGCCGCCTTTTTATCATTAACAATCAATTTTTTTAACAATTGGATGTCTACATTAGCGTCTGTCTAGATCTAGCCAATTCGGACGACGTTAAATTTAACCGAAACCAATGGTAAGATGTCTTAAACGCCTCTCTTAATAAGAGGTCCAACAATTGCATCCTATTGTTCAAACTGGCCAAATGTGTATTGATAACTGAAGATGAAAGTGCCTACTTTTTTTTTGTATCGGAGTATATATATCTCTGTTCGTGATTATTTTTATTTCCTTGTGCGTAGTAGCTTTCAACTCGATCCATTAGGAACGGACGCACTGATAAAACTTTCTTTGCAAACCGATAGCATACAAATAATCGACGAATGCCAATATTTTAATTATGCATTAAAGAAATCTGCTTCGTGATCGAAATTGCAAGTGCAATAAAACACGAAAACGATCTAAATATTATTTTAGGCAATTTTTGACTGAATGAAAAGTGACGTGCAAATACACATATATTTAAAAATTTGAGTTGATTTTGATCGCATTTACGACACAAATAAATATTGATAATGATTTCTTTTTCGATTTCGAACGCAGTACTGCAGAACAATTACTGCAGAGCTCATTTTGTTTTGTTTTTTAT
>JAHWFP010256921.1:13233-45363 GCA_023313725.1 Lithobius niger
CGTGTAAAAGAATCTCCAGCGACCCAAAAACAAGCTGGAGCTTCTTTTACACGTATTAGTGCGACGCTGATGGCTTACATGTCTTTTACTAATATCTGTTCCTTTAGGGCTTTAAGTTTTTTAAGGCTTACATCCGTATTTTATACGCTTAAGCGTTTTTTAATACTAATATCCCTTATTTTGTTTTCTTGTTTTAGCAAGAATAACACAGAAACGAACACTGTAATCACCTTAAAATAACTGTTATAAGAGTCTTTTCCATGGCTGATTCGTTTTATACTGCTAAGAGTGACTTTTGCACCCAATTTCATGTTTTTAGCTTGATCTATAAGAATTTGTTGCCCAAACCCCTGGGAGGCATCACGAGGAGGTTCTGGGGCGGAAGGTGGGGGCACTGATGGCACTTTGGGTATTTCATTGGGGTCCATGGCTGTTTCGATTTTTACTGTTAAGAAAGACTTGTGTACCAAATTTATGTTTTCTGCAAAATTTCTCCAAAATTTGTTACTCCACTTAATGATTTCAGCCCAGTGCTCTACAATAATAATTGCTCTGCCGATGCGAATACTGCAGTAACATCAAAATCGTGTTCAAAAGACCCTGATCGGTGTTAATACCTACATTTTAAGCTACACAAATTGAAAAATCGGTTCAGTGGTTCGATCTCTAGGTGAGAGCAAAAGTTTTAGCCCATTTGGTTTTGCGTGTCAAAAATATTGTAGTTACGTTAAAATAGCCTGCGAAAGGCCCTAGGCCTTGTCCAGACTTACGTTTTAAGCTATAGAACTTGAAAATCGGTTCTATGGTTCGATCTCCAGGTGAGGACGAAGAGTCCCAACAGCAACATTAATGATTTCTGCCTAGTGCTCTTCAATAATAATTGCTCTGCCGACGAGTATACTGCAGTCACATCAAAATCGGGTTCAAAATGCCCTGGTCGGTGTTAATACCTACATTTTAAGCTATACAAATTGAAAATCGGTTCATTGGTTCGATCTCTAGGTGAGAGCAAAAGTTTTAGCCCATTTGGCTTTCCGTGTCAAGAATATTGTAGTTAAGTTAAATTAGCCTGCGAAAGGCCCTAGGCCTTGTTCATACCTACGTTTTAAGCTATAGAACTTGAAAATCGGTTCAGTCGTTCGGTCCCCAGGTGAGGGCAAAGAGTCCCAACAACAACAACAACAACACGAACAACAACAACAACAAGAAATGGCCATGCTGTGGACGCCGAACGGTTTGATTGCTACCGCGGTCTTTGATAAATCGCTTTAATTACCCTTGTTGGAAAATAAACATCTTCATCTTTCATGTAAGGCTAATCACGTACATTTATTCGAATTAGAACGGGTACTGCAGCTGTTTAAAGTCATGAATTGTACATGTAACATGTGTACTTGTGTAGTTAACTTCCTAAAATAACTTGAATAACGAATGTCTGCAAGGATTAATTTTACCAAAAATATGAATAGAACCTTTTTTAAAGGAAATTTTATTCTAACATAATTGGTAGCCGGTTAATTTTCAATCGGATGAACGGTTTAGACGCTAGAAGCAAAACAACGTTTTTCGTCGTCATTTTTGGACGCCATATTGAATTCCCCAAGGGTGCCAAGGTGGCACCATTATGTTTTGGAGTACGGACGTATTGTAGAACATCTCTGCACAACAACATTTTGTGCCGACTATTCTTTTGGGTTTTGTGCCGGCTGCCGGACTATAAGTGCTTTGAGGCTTACATGTATCATTTGCTACCGTTCTTCGGTCTCAATTCTCAATGCAAACCTTTCTCGGAAATTGTTCGAGTCAAAGGAATATTAGTCCCTTACCCTCCCCCCCCCCGCCCCCTTTCATTAGTCTTGGGCGATAATAGAAATTTGCATTGGGGTAAGGTTAGGTGAGCGCCCATCCATTACCTCCCATCTTTTTTGTTTATTCTTTTCGTGTTTAACCGGGTCTAACTAACATATTTCAAAACATGGAGATTTGAAACCTTGGGTGAAATTTGCCTCGTGACCTTTCACCATTATAGTCCTACTCTGTCTCCTTGTCTTTATATGCCACAATCGACAAGAGCAGGAGACATTACAGGGCCGTTCTCTTTCCGAAAATATCTGAGGTGGCTGTGGCCGGACTGGAAACCAGGATCTCTGGCACAGGAGATGGTTATGCTAACCATCAGGCCACCTAGCCCCTTAATTTTGTATTAGAAGTCACGCTGCCATACTGTGAGTGAAAGTAGCTTGCGAAAACTGGCTCTCTTCCACTTAATTGCATTTGTCACTCGTACATTTGTATCCTACCTCCATCTGAGGGTACATTTACCCAACAAAACATTTTCTCTCCCTGAAAGCTATTTTCTAGTTTATCGCTAGTAGAGGCGAAAACAATATGGGGATGGACCTGGTCACGTAAACCTCTCTGGTGGACCTACCGTCTTTTTGGCAAATCCCCCTTCTCTGGTACTTCTCTGGTACACCAATACCCCACTGGTAAATAACCCCCAGTTAGGTTTCTTGAATGACATCATAGGAGGTTTTCTTGAGTGACGTCAAGGTTTACTGGAGTGACATCAAGGTTTGTAATGTTTTCTTGAGTTACGTCAAGGATTTCTTTAGTGACTTCATAGGTTTTCTTGAGTGATGTCAAAGTTTACTGGCCTGAGGTCGAGCTTTGCCAAAGAAAATGGAAATGACGTCATGGTTTGTCTGGTTTTCTTGAGTGACGTCAAGGTTTTCTTGTGTGACGTCATGGGAGGTTTTGTTGTATAACGTCAAGTAATGTGAGGTTTTCATCTCCAGTAAACCTACCCCCTCCTCTCCGGAAAATCTACCCCCACTGAGTAGGTTTACTTGAGTGTCGTTGCGATGCACGAGGACGATTGCAGGGGGGAAGGGGTTGTTTGAAGACTAGAAGTGACCTCGGGGTTTATGGGAGTGTCAGTGCATTTTCCTATGTTCCTTATTCCCTGGAACTCCCTGGAAACTAGGGAATTTTGGCCCCTAGCACTTTCACCTGACTGAAGAGATGTCAAGGTTTACCGTATTGACCGGATGTGACGTGATGTCATGACATCAAGGTTTACCGCACTGGCCAGAAGTGACGTCACTCTGATGTCAAGATTGACCTCATGCACCAGAAGTAACATGATGTCATGATATCGAAGTTTACTCTACTAGCCAGAAGGGACGTCAAGGTTTACTCTACTAGCCGGAAGTGACATCATGGTTTACTTTATTAACGGGAAGTAGCATCAAGGTTAACTCTAGTGATGTCACTCCAATAAGCCTTTACCGAAATATGGTCAGGGAGAATCGTAACAAAATTCTGATATTGGCTGAGCACTGAATAAGCGTCATAAGCTGAATAAGTTATGTTTTTTTTTTTGCTCTGCGAGCTCGACTTTTTTCTAACATAGCTTGCTTTTCTTCATCTGTCTCATTCTACTTTTTTTCCTTTTAATAGCAGCTTTTTTCAATAAACTTTACTTTCTCTGTTCTTCAATTTCTTCGCAGTGAGCTTTGATTGCAGCAGAAGCTATATTTGTGATAATCTTTCTTTTCTCAGCTCTTCAGTTTCTTTAGCACAAGCTTTTCTCTTAGCAGCTGCAGCATTCTATAAGTTTCCCTTTTTCTTCTCCAGGTGTAAAGAGGCCCACCTTTCTGTTCTCGAATGTTTCTTTTCCCTGCTCTTTTAATTAGGAACAAATTGAGCCTGCGAGCAACTTTAGCGTTTACTTTAGCGTTCTTTGCCTCGTCCTATTTTTCGGACATTAATGTTCCGAGAGCTAGATTGAATTTTTCTTCGCGTTCTTCGTCACTAATCTTGTCCTTCCGATTCGAAATTTTCTTTGTACTCCAACCAAGCACCCCTCCATGATGCGGCTTGTAAAATTTCAGCAATAGGAATGCCGCTTTGGAAGGTCCAGGATGTCGAGATGGCTCTCTGGTCATGTCCTGTTATGCGAATGTTCTCGTCGTTGCAGTCAATGATAGAGGTTTCATATGCGTTCAGAATTACAGTCTTGATCCATTTAGCTATCACTGCAGCTGAAGTTTCAACGAAATTTTTTTTGAAGGGTGAAAAGAGTTGGGTTTCTGCCTTTCTATATTTTGTTGCTCTCGGTCCTTTCAAGGTAGAATCTTAAAGATCGAACAGGGCAGAGAAGTCTTTCAGGCTCGTCACCTGTGATCGAAGATAGTGCTGAAATGATTATCGATTTCGTAGGTCCATTGGGCTTGTGGATTTTAGCTTTGGGTTTTAGCTTTTAGGTTTTAGCTCAAGGGGTCAACAGACTGCCTTGTAATCTTCAAAGAAGAAGCAATAGTTTGGATCCATGGAGAGTGCTTGCACTTCGCTGCATTGTAAGTTTGAGGCGAGAGTAATATTAAGAACACGGTTTTTATTGTTAGCAGATGAAGGTTGCAGTTTAGCAAGGGTTCGTATGCTTCTTTCATGAGAGAGTTTAAAACCAAAGAGAGGGCCCAGACTGGGACAAATTTTCTCGTTGCGGGTTTTTCAATTTTAAATGATTTTATTAGGGTTGAGATAGTCTTCCTGGAGATTTTCTTTCCCTGTAGCTTTAATTGATCCTTTTAAACCTGAATCAAAAAGGCTCAACACGTACCTTAGTAGGTCTGGTAAAGTAGGATCGATTTGATTGGTTTTCCGAAAGTGACACCAATAAAACCATTTTATTTTCCAGTAGGTGTCATAAATTCTGTTGGTCGAGTCTTTGATTGCTTTGCTTGCAACCCTAATGACTTGCTCTTCAAGAATTCCAGTTCCTTCAGAAGTTTGATGATAGTAGCCACCCATGTAGTTTCCAAGCGTTAACGTTTGGGCGGAGGAGCCTTTCTGTCTTTTGTGATGGTTGATCTGCGTTTTCTGGTAGGCTGTTGGGATTGTCTATCATAAGTTGTAGGAGCAGAGGGCACCAGGCTGGTGACGACCAGTTTGGGACTATGAGGATGAAGATTTTGGTGTTGATATGATTTTTTCGTACCTCCACTAAAGCGCTGTTCACGTATGGCTCGACCGATCAAGTATCGTTGCTTGTAACTGTTGGGCAATATATAGTGTCGAATCTGTAGCTGTCAGTTTAGCAAATAACCTGGGCTTTAAACTTGCTACACGACATGATCGTGAAAGAACAGATTCCGAAAGGGAGTTTCTCATTCACCATTCCTTTAAAACACATCGTGAAATTTTTCGAGAATTATGATACGGTAGTGTATCGCAGCAAACAAGTGCTGACGTTATCGAAGGATATGCAACTACGATGCGATATTTAAAGCAGCCGCTACAGCCAATAACAAAATCGTTTCGCACGTCACGGCATCCAATTTCTAGAAGCTTAGACTTTTCAAGTACATGGAAGGACGGATGAACGTGTATTTGATGTTTAAATGCTGGCATTACGACAACTGCGAACTGCCACAGAGTACTAGCTACATCTGGTGCGTGCTTACTACTTCCGCGGTCGATAAGCCCAGCTGGGTCATTCTGGCCTTTCAGGCGAAAAGGATGCTCACGTGACTTTAAATTCAGAGCGTTACCACTTCCTGGCCACTATTGGTGAATTCTCCATCTTGTACAGAATGGCTCGAGAATTTAGGCAAACATTTTACAACGTGATGTGCATCAATTCGGTTCAGTTTAAAAGGACGTATCCTCTAGTGGTTTTAGACCAGTCACAAGCAGTTGGAGAGACTTCTATCCAGCATCGTTGACGTGCAAGTAAAGATGAAATTTAATGCCGCCATTCCAGCTAACACAACCTGCTATACGTTGTTGATAGGGGACAGATAAATAAGTTTGAAATTCGAAGGGGAAAAGTCGAAGTAATTTATTAAATTTAAAAATAAGCGAATTGTGAAAAAGGTTAAAAAAAAACTTTTAAAAGTTAAAAAAATTAGTCGAAAAAAGGAGTGGATTTCTACCGTTACTATCATTGCTCGGGCCCTGTTGTATATTGTAGGAACATTGCATAGGTATTAGTATTGTCTTAACATATGGTGTTGGTTTTATTGTTATGATTGTATTGATTTGTGTAGTAATTACTTTGAAACATTACACTAATTTACCTTAACGACTGTGGTGTATGTGACCACAATGCTCCACGTCATTACTGAATGTCGTATGTGACGTCATCTGTGGATGGCCCGCAGATGCATCAGCCACCCCCATTCTTATAGTAGCCTAACTGCCAGTCAGCTGTCTATAGTCAGCTGACTAGCCAATATGTATAAATACGTTGATACGATTCATAATCATGTCTCTTCCCCCTGCTACTCATTTTTATCTGTACTAGTGATAAATATTCTACACTCGGCCACTCAGGCCTATTTATTGCAATGGTGATGATAAGATGGGATTAGTTAAAAATAATTTTAAATTTCCCTTACCTGTCGGCTCCAGCTTCAGTTGGTGGTAAGCAAAATTTTCTATTTGGCGAATAGATTATTCGTCCGTAGGGATGAATTAAAAATTTTCTAACTTTGTTGCTGTTTTGTACAGCGTCAGGTGATTCTGGTGAATGCTAGTTACGACCGGAATCTTGATTTAGTAAGTTGTGCAATTACTAATTTTGTTAATTTTGTGTGTTATGAACATTTAATGAGTAATTTTACCAGGATCGTGTCTATCACAATGGAAGATCACCGGGGCACCTTTATTACTAGACAGAGGAATTCCGGCGTGAAAAATGCGGTCAAATTAGTCTTTGAATGTTTGTAAGGTGTCCTCCCGTCCAATCGAAAACCCATCAGATCGAAATGATAGAACGTCCCGTGGGATAGAAATACCATTAGATAGAAAATGTGATTTTCCCAACAGATAGATTTTTTCCCCCATCAGATAGGATTTTTTCCATATAATAAAATTTTTCCCCAACAAATAAAATTTTGTTTTTGTACTCACGGGGGGAAAAAAGGGACAGCTAACCAGTAAGGCATAACCAGTCTATAGGGCTCACCACAAAATACGAATAGTGTTATTATTATTTTTTTTTGCTGTTTGTTTTTTTTTTTCTGCCTGGCGCTACTCGTATTGAGAACTGATAGGCTGCTTAAATCGGTTTGCAGTATTAGCATTTAAGGCATTTCATTTGTTTTAGTATTGTTGTACTGTTCGTATTTTACCCTGTATTTCCCTGTTTTTCTGAGCGACCTTTTTTTGCGTTTTTCCACCCTTTTACTGGGATATCGATGCTTACGTCATCAACTGGCCAACTCCCTCCCCTTCCTGATGATGCAATACCTGAACGTGCCCTGAGCGGGATTTGATCCCACAACCTTTGAAACCAAAAGGCCATCCTGTTTATATTTAGCACTGAAACAATTCTGTGTCACCATAAAGAATACTAACAATTATTGTCACACGACAATAATGCGAACAGTAATGGAGTAAAAAGCACGGTGACAGATTATATGAAGGCAAACCAAGCAGTGCTACATAAAAATACAAACAACGTGTCGAAAAATTTCAATTTTCGTCATCAGGTTAGCAATAAAATTAAAGCATGGCAAAAGCCACTAAGTCATCCTTTTGCCATGCTTTAATTTTATTGCTAACCTGATGAGTAAAATTGAAAATTTTAGAAACGTTGTTTGTATTTTTATGTAGCAGTGCTTGGTTTGCCTTCATATAATCTGTCACCGTGCTTTTTACTCCATTACTGTTCGCATAGTATTGTTTTATAATTTAGTTACTAAGTGTGACAATTGTTAGTATTCTTTATGGTGACACAGAATTGTTTTAGTGCTAAATATAAACAGGATGGCCTTTTGGTTTCAAAGGTTGTGGGATCAAATCCCGCTCAGGGCACGTTCAGGTATTGCATCATCAGGAAGGGGAGGGAGTTGGCCAGTTGATGACGTAAGCATCGATATCCCAGTAAAAGGGTGGAAAAACGCAAAAAAGGTCCCTCAGAAAAACAGGGAAATACAGGGAAAACACCCCCTCTTATGGGGGGAGGGTCAGGTTAGAAATGATGTAATACTGGAGGGAGAGTTGAGCAATTGATGACGATCAATGACGAGGGGGGGAAGGGGGTTAAAAATGGCCGATTTCTTGATGACGTAATACCTGAGTGGCCCCTCAGGCAGTCTGACTTTTAAATCCAAAAGGCAACGTAAATAGGTTTGCATCAGTACTTAGTGCTAAATAAACGTAGAGTTTGGAAAAAGTAGACTCTACTACACTAATAACATAAAATTAGGGCTTGAAAATTATCTTACTCCTATTGTTTACTATTCTTTTGTAGAAGATTGGATTGTTTTTGGTTATATAATTTTATGTGAAGAAATCTCATTATGAATTTAAAAAATAATTCCCGTTATATCGAAAAATAATCCCATGAGATAGAAAAAAAATCCCGTCATATCGAAAAAAAATCCCGTGAAATAGAAATACATTTTCTCGTCACGTCGAAAATTTTCTATCTCACGGGCCATGCGACACTTTCTATCTGTTGGGTTTTCGATCCGATGGGCCTTAGTTTCCACACACACGATTATTTTTTTGGTGTCCGTTTTTAAGATAGCAAACCATGTTTATTGTATTTTTGTTGTGTACATTTATGCTTGGTGTGTTGTTGAAAGGCACTCGTGTTAGTCGGTTAATAAACTTGTTAGTATTTAATTATTTAAATGCGCATGTTGTGGAACTCAACATAATTAGATAAGATAAGATAAGATAAGATAAGATAAGCTGAAGTTTACTTGCACAATGAGCAAAAGGGAGCTGGGAAGGGCAAGCCTCTAACACCCGTCCACAAAATTATAAAGTAATAAAGAGAGACAAGCCATACAATCCCAAAAAGTAACACAAAATTACAAAGTATTAAAGTAAAGCAAAATACAATTCCAAAAAGTATACAACGGAGGTTGGGAGAAACCTAGAAATAGGAATAAGCGTTTATTCATTAGGTCGTTAACAGTGATCAGAAAGCGACCAACTGCTCGTTTTGCACTTACTCATTTTCTGGTTTCGAATTGTGACTTTGACTATTATTTTGACTTCCTGAAAAGAAAATTCCCCTTTCCATGAATTTTAAGCAGGGCTCAATTTTCTGCGAAACGGGTAACCACAGTAAACTACCGCAGTTGTAGTGGCGTATGCTACGAAGAGAGGTGCGTGTAGCATGCACCGCCATCTGGTAGAACTTGCTGGGTGTTACATTTTCTATTGAGTGGCTGTTTTTACTTTTGCTGTATGTTTGCCGCGCTCCCAGCCGAAGTCATGGCACCAGAAGGAGCGAGGGACATTTTGCTAGGTAATTCCAATCGGAAATTCCTAGTATCTTTTACATGCCATAATGGACATGAGCACGAAGCATCACAGGGCCCTTCTCTTCCCAAAAATACCAGGGGTGGCTGAGGTCAGGATCGAACCCAGGACCACATGAAATGGTCGTGCTAACCATTAGGCTACCTTGCCCCTTGTTTTTACTTTTGCGGTAAACATCGCGTTTTCTACTGGCCCGGATAGGGAATAGAACGTCTGCATCCTAACTAATAGGTGTGAGTAAATGGTATCGCTGCCACCAGGTGGGTGTGAGTTCAAAGGCTACCTTGGAGTTTAAATAATATTACAAACAAAAACGTCAAGTGTGCCGTAAAAAAAGCCAAATTGTACCTGGCAAGGAGGCCAAAATTGGTTTCTATTGCCTGAAAGAAAATATACACTACCTGTAATTTTTATTCCATTCAGTTCCTCAGTGCTTGTTACCTGGAGGAATCAAAACTCTAAAACGCCCAGCTCAGTCACCCACCTGCGCATGCGCGGCCAGGCACGCGCAGGCCCTCCATAAATGGTGTTACGGCGTTAGCCAGCGGTCTACTTTTCCTCACGATATGTCTGCCATGATGGTGACTCGGGGGAGAGGTTGGGTGGGTAATTCCAGGTAGTGTATATTTTCTTTCAGGCAATAGAAACCAATTTTGACCTCCTTGCCAGGTAAAATTGGTCTTTCTAGTTGCCGTTCTGAAAATAAACACTACCTGTAATTTTTATTGCATTCAGTTGATCTCGTCAATATAGGTGACGGGCACCGTCATGGCGATTTCCCAAGGTTGTGAGCTGGGTCCCCAGTGACTGAGTTGAGGTAGATTAGTTGCAGGTGCAACATACTCAGATCACGACCGAATTCAGTGCGCAAGGCTGTCGGAGTAGGGAGGGAACATTCCTTTGCCAAAGCGAGTTGGAGAAGAAGTTCGGCGAGTTTCAAGATTCCAATGTTGGCTTAGAGGTAGGGGTGTTAAGTCAAAGTTTTTAAGGGAATGCTTGACATGGTGTTCGATCCTTGAAAGAGTTCCATCTTGAAGGACGAGGATGGGTTGCCGAGAAGTCAGATTACGTGTTGACTGCAGTGGTTGAAGGGTTTCGGTGGTGTCCATGGTTGTCCGCTGGTAAGGTTGAGGGTTTTCCCGTTAAGCAGTAGTTCAGTCTGGGTGAAAGGAAGAAGCGATAGAGAACGTCGACAGAAGTATGGTTCCAAAGGTTTGAATAGAAGTTTTGCAATTGCAGTGAGAATATCCCGGATGAAGGCCATCGGAAGGGTTCTTGGGTTTGAAAGAAGAGCAGCGAATGTTTGCAAGGGTTAGTCTAGTCTGGAGCGTGGTGGTAATTGTCGCGTGGAGTGCGATGTAACCAGTTGAAAGGTTTGGACCTCAGAGGGGTGTGAGCAGCCCATGACGAATGACGAGTCAGGTCGGTCAGAACGAGTGGTGAGGTGTGTCGATGATTGGTTAATTGGGCATAAGGATTGCAGAACGTGGCTTTGGGCGTTGTCCCAGGGCGGATGGCTAGATGTTCCGCAATGTGGGGTGTCAGTAGCCACTTCAGGAGTTGGTGGGGCAGCGACCGTGTCCGATGGGTGTGGCGCGGAACGTTGCTGTGAAGTGCTGGACGAGATGTGGGACCCAGAGTCAACATGAATAGGAGGGTGAAAAGTGAATGAGGACGAAAAGTTTGAGTTTCCCGTTGGAATCAGTCCATGGGTATGCGAGACAGTGGAGATCAGATAACGTGCTGTTTTGTTGGTGACAGCACATGATGATGGAAATGTGTTGAGGTGGGAACAGTCTGAAATGGAATCAGAGTGATATGGCTCGATGAGGCTGCAGGAGGCAAGGACCGCAGCAAGAGGTTCAAAATTAGGGCCGTGAAGTTAGGAGTTATAGGCCAGGATGGCAAAAAAAATTGCATTGTCAGCTTCAGAATGAGAGACATCGATGAGAGGCTTTTGAATGATGAATTTCATTAGCAAGAGTTGAAAGGTCAGCGACGAACTTGCTTTGCATGTTTGCTTAGCTTTTCGTGAAGGCATTGTTTCGACAAAGGCATTTCTTAGCTGTCGGGGAAGGTTCAGGTTTTGATGAAGTTTTGACGAGGGTTTTCTTCCTTTGAGCTTTCAGTGAAGGGTTCGGGGAAGATCCTCTTCGCTTGGGTCGTTGATTCCACTTGAGCTTTCATTGAAGGCGTTCGATGAAGGCCTTCTGGGGTTGTGACGTTCGGCAAACAATGAAGGGTTGTGGATGAGACGTTCGTGAACGTTCTTGGTTAAATAAGATGCCAACAACACCCGGTATACCCAGGCGGTCATGTATCCAAGTACTAATTGGGCCCGATGCTGCTTTAACTTCGGTGATAGGACGAGAACCCGTGTTTTCAGCATGGTATGGCCGTGGACTTCAACGAACATTCTTGACGCCTGCATTCTTGGGTCGATAGGCGGTGGGCTGGCCGGTGGTGGGAAGGACAAAGGATCCATGGTTTGCAGCTCCACGAAGGCTTTCCAGTAAGATTCAGGCAAGAGGAAAAGTGAGAGGCCTTCGGCGAAGGTTTTTTTGAGTGTGACTTTCGGTGAGCGTTGAGGGTGAGCATTCATCATGCTTGCCATGAATGGTTAGGGCGTACGTTCGGTGAACGTTCATGACGCTTGTAGCGAATGTCGAAGGCGAGCGTTCCCGAGGGCTTCAAGATGAAGAAGGAAGGGACAAAGGTTCCCGTTCGGTGAAGGATAAAAAGTTGTGGCGAGTACTTGAGCTTGCGGCGAAGGCACGTTCAGCGAAGGGACATCCGGGTACATTCAATGGGCAAAGTCGGAGAGTCTTTGAGGCGATGCGCAAACGGCGAGTGAGAGACAATGATTGGCATAGAGAGCTTGATTCTTCAGGATGATCCCTGTAGGTTGAGTTTTCAGTGAAGGAAATCAACATGGGCTGCAGGTGAACCACGGTCGGTTGATGAGTCTTTAATTAGAAGTTCGGCGAATGATTCATTCTTCGGCCGGACTGTTGAAAATCATCGGCTTTCGGCGAACGTGAGGCTTCTCGATGAACAGGGTTG
The DNA here is from genome assembly GCA_023313725.1 of Lithobius niger. Taxonomy (NCBI): domain Eukaryota; kingdom Metazoa; phylum Arthropoda; class Chilopoda; order Lithobiomorpha; family Lithobiidae; genus Lithobius; species Lithobius niger. Next base: position 25,585 of record JAHWFP010256921.1, read on the forward strand.
AAGGGGAGGGATACAAACGTTCAGTGGTGTGTGTCACTGACAGAATTTCGGCAAAGGATTGTTTCGTTAGAAGGGCAAGGGGAGTGATCTGCGAACTTGGAGCGACAACCAAAAGGGTTGGAGTATCTTCAACAGGAAGTTCGGCGAACGATCCAATCTTCGGCGGGACTCCTGAAACATTCGGCGAACGTTGAGCTTTTCAAGGGTGAGTGTAAATTGATGCTGGTATTCGGCGAATCGTGTCGTCGTTCAGGGAGGTTGGGAAGGTTTCGGTGAGCAAAGGGCTTCAGACGAACAAGAATTGGGTGTCGAGCAACGAGCCAGTGATGAGAAGTATGAGTGCAAAAGGCCAAATGACGAGCGTTTGAATAAAACGGGAGGGCTGGGGAATCTTTCGGCGAACACAGAATGAAAATTCCGATAAAATGGGTGTACGGGCAGGATGTTGGTGAAGAGACTCAACTTGAGCATTCTGCGAACGGCAGTGCAGTTGGTAAAAAGTGCAGGGCTTTATCCACATATACTTCGGGGAAGGCAAGCAGGAAAGGTTTACAATGAAGGGTCATCCAGTTTGAATATACAGCGAACGTAGCACCTTTGATTCCACTTGGAGTTATGAAGGGATGATTGAAGAGAAAGACAGTGACGTTGTCGCATTCGACGAAAACATGCACATCAGGGAAAGGTTCAGGAAGCTTTCGGCAAAAGTTGCCTACGCCGAACACAGAACAAAATACAGGATTTCTTCATAGGTGGGGACATTTGGCGAACGTGAGGTTTTGCGGCGAACGTAACTGAAGCGAGGGTCACAAAGGCAAGTGTAGCGGCCAAAGGCAGAGTCGTTCGGCAAACACTTCGATGAATGAGTTTGACGTTCGGCCAATGTGGACATCCGACAGACGTGGACATGATGCAAGGGAAGGACAATCCCTTACAAAAATTTTAGGTCTCCAGTAGGTCTCCGTGTGGTCGTTTTCTGGTCTCTAGGTCGCAACGAGGTCGTTTTCTAGTCCCAGTAGGTCCCCAGAAATTCAACATGCTGTTGTTTGGTCACAGTGAGGTCACTTTAAGGTCTCCGTTGGGGACCTTGTTATTATTAAGTCATTTGTGGTTGCTAGGAGGTCGCAATAAGGTCTAATTTGGAGACCTCACACAAGCAACAGCAGAGATTAAGGTCTCCAGGAAGTCGCCAAGAGGTCTCCTATTGCAACCTCAAATTGTAGTCACCAGAAGGTCCCAAAAAGGTCGCATTTGGAGACCTGCACGAGCACAGCTTAGAACCTGAGGTCTCCAGCAGGTCTCCTATTGCGACCTCCACTTGTAGTCACCAGGAGGTTTCAGTAAGGTCACATTTGGAGACCTGCACAAGCACAAACTAGAACCCGAGGTCTCCAGCAGGTATTCAGAAGGTCTCCCAGAATTAAAGTCGCATTTGGAAACCTGCTCAATTTTTTAAAGTCCAAAACTGTTTCTCAAGTTTAAAAAAAAAATGCAAATGGGGACCACTTTTTTGGATCCAGAATTCAATTCCGATTCCGAAAAATGGATCATATTTTTCGAAATTTTCCGGGTAAGCGAAAATTTCAGCTTTGATTTTGGGCAACCAAGATGCACTAGGCTGTTTACTACAGCATGCATGGCGTTTTGTGGACCATCCTCCTCACCCCAATTGTGACCCTGGTAGGAACGAACCTTTACAGTATTAAGTAAATTTACCGAAAACAAATCTAATTTAAGACTATGGGTGAATTCAGGAGCTAAAAAAAAGAGAAAAAAGTTCTTAAAAAGAGAATTAATTATAGTGCCTCGTAAAACTAGATCTTTTAGAATAATTAGTGAACAGAAAAAAATAGATCTAAGACAAAGGCACAACCACATTGGGCACCCCCCCCCCCCCCTCCCTTATCTCCATGCTCCATTTTTTATAACCCTAGATGCCTTTTAACTGCCAAACCAACGATGGTCAACAAAACGGTAAAACAATGCCTCTTTCTCAACCCCAGATGCCCTTTTCCCTAGCAATTACAAAAAAAAAAACTGGTCTCACAATTTTTATTCATTTTTTTTTTGGGGGGGGGAGCACGCAGAATGTATAGCTACAAAAGAACTCTAAAATTAAAAGAAATCAACATTTTTTTTTCAATTCCCCCTTTTCTTTCCAAATGTGTGTTTCCTCCCCCCCCCCACCACAGTTTGTTTTAATCTATGAAAATCGTTTTTAAACAGCATTTCTTAAATAAATACAAAATACACTTACAAAGTCTAGAATCACTAAAAATTTAAAACAGTAAACATTTAACACAACCTAAGAATACTTAGTTGCTTTTACTGTATAAAGGTAAAGCCAACTTTCCAAAGGTCACTCCACCGCGTGACGCGACAGCGATTCGCCGAACCTGATCATGTGATAAAAAAAAGTGCGCCATTCAAACGGAGAAGAACGTAACGTGTGCCGTCAGTGCGGTAGACTTTGAAACGTCGCTTGGGAACTTAAATGACCTACACAAACTACTCTTTACAGGAGTAAATGCAGACCTTCCACACTTATTCCCAGGATTTGTGAAACAAAGATAATGTAAGTTTGTGGATTTGCAGTCATTTCCGAGATAGTTTTGGACACAGATTAGAGAACGACAGCCCGTCTGTGTTGTTGGCTGGCAACAACAACAACCGCATGGACGAACTTTTTGTGGGATTTTGTGCTACTTCGAACTTTGGTAAACTTAATATTGTGTGTATGTTATTAATGAAGGAATCGTGTCAGTATAAGGTAAGAAGTATCAGTAAATCGTGATGCCTACGAAAGTGACGTTTCAACCGTAAGAGCTAAGAAAAGATGACAGCGTTTGTACACTGTCGCTGATATTAGGCCTAACCGCTTGGACATGGTTAGGCCTAATCATTCTGCTGCAACGGACTAAATGATATGCTTTAGTTCCAGACGAAACAAGTTTATGGGAAATTGGTGAACTTAGCGAAATGGCAAAAGTATGCTGCGGATTTTATTTATACGGAAACAATGATAGGGACGTTTTGGTTCACAAAAGGACTGAATTTGCTCACGTTTAGGTTTAGTTGTCTCTGGTTTTCGTCTATAGCTTAGGCCTACGACTTGTTTTCCAAAATCATCTGAAGCTCTCGTATATAACTGTAACATGTAAAATGGTGGGGCGTAAAAAAAAAAGAACTGATTAAAAATAAAAGTGATCTCATTCTATTAGTCCGGGGCCGAGTGGCATCCCGTGCAATTTTCGTGGGAGAAACATGCCACCTACGGCAAAGTGTTAGTATGGTCACAGGCTTTAAAAAATCTTTGGTGTCAACCCCGCATTTTTAGCAGGGAGGTGGGGGGGGGGGATTATGTACCCCTCCTTAAAATAGGACTAAGTAGCAAAATTAGTGAACCCCCATCACGTTTGGTATCAAATGAAAGGTGTTGGTTCACAGATTATTAATAAAGTACAACATTTGACCTTCGACCTCATTTGACCCAAATAAATGTCAAAAAGGTAATAAATTACAAATTTTTTCACGAATTTGACCAAATTATTAAATTTTTATGGTATCTTGTCATGTTTGGTATCAATCGAATGGTGTTAGTCCGCAGACCATTAATTATAATATCTGACCTTTCACCCTGTTTGACCTCACTACAGGCAAATAGAAGGTCAACATTTTAAGTTTTTGTCCCAAATTTAACAGAACAAGTAAATATTTACTATGCTACCTTGTATAGTATCAAATGAAAGCTGTTGACCTGGACCATTATAAATTGACCTTTGACCTCATTTTACCCACTTTATTGACGACTTTTAAACATTCACAAGGAATCACTTATGTTATAGGTAATGGCAAAACAGTCATTGGCTTATATATACCAGCAAAGCAATTGTAGATGCATAGAAGTGATTTGCAAGACGTTCTATTACGACCAGGAGAGCTATACTTCTTAATGGCAGCCCTTCAAGCAGTAGGATCTTATATTGAAAACAGTGATATTGACAACAGTTTGGTAGAGGGAGAATTATGTAGTCACCATATAGACAAAATATATTGCAAGGAAACCACGTCAGAAAAGCTATCCAAACTCATCTAACCGTATTAGAGGTTCTCTTTACATGTTCTGTTTCATGCATTTTAGAAAAAGTATCCATGTATCAAAGCATGCGTTGAATATAAAGCTATTCGTTTAAATAAGGCATGTGAGGAGAGAGATGATAAAAAATTCCACTTATTTACAAAGAAGTATCCAATATTTTAAAGACAGATATGTGATTAAAGCTTTTAAGAATTAGAAGCAGCTGACGCCACTAATCCAATCTTAGTTGCGCTTATGCAATTCATGCAGATGATGGTTGATCTTTGGGATTTTACTAGAAGTGTGCGATCTGAGATTTGCACCTTACTACACTTAAAGAACTGGCAAAGTATTTTTCTTTTCCCACGACAAATGAAACTACACAAGAATCCTTGCAATTTATTTAGCTGAGATGAATGATTTAGGGGAAAATGCTCCAGAGATACTTGGTGAATTTGAAAAAGGCAATTAGAAAGTGAAAAAGACCATGGTGCCGTTTTGTAGTATTGGTGGCGACCACGCATTAGAACACATCAACCGAAGCATGAAAGTGTTGGAGATATTCGTGGTATACCCTTAATCCCGGTGCATGTGCAAGATGTTTTATTGTAGCACCTGAAATGACAAGGTTGGCACGTGAAGCACAGAACGTGGCTGTTGTAAATACGTCAAGAAATCTAAAGCATCACGAGTTAAACCTATAGCAACTTTACAAACAATCAATGACAGCACACTGAAGCTTCATATCTATTTCAAGGAGTTATTAAATCCGTTTGAAGACGACACAGGATAGATGCTCAACCCTGTTACAAAGACATTAATGACAGAGGACATCAAAGTCGTTGTACTTCGAAGAAATGAAGTAGGATAAAAACTATAAGTACAGTTCGTCGAACAAAAGAGTGGCCTACATCAGACTTCGGTGAATATACGGGACAAAATGTCTAACATTACTTCAAAAACTTCAAATGTAGAAAGATTTAGACAAGAAAGTTAAGGTGAAATTAAAAGATTCAACAGAGAAATTAAGAGAAAATAACACATTACTAGTTTGAATGCTGGTTGTGGCATGATCTCGTCCATGAATAGATCTAATGCTATCAATTGGTTCCTACAAATATTCTTTGATCCCAAGATCGCTCTTTGCCATAGGTAGCTCGATACAGAATTGCTCAAACAAAAGTGCACTTTCGATAAATTTGTTGAAGAAAAGCCACAAGCAAATAAGTGCATCTGTTAGTAAAGACCTAGATAAAAAAAAACCTTATAACGTTGCAATGGCAGAATTGAAGTTCTTCCATAAAGAACCTCATGTTCGGACATGTGCCCAAGTTTCCACTTCCCTTATGATTGCTATTAATTCAAAGTATGTAACATACCATGAAATTCATGTTGTTTTTGAAGGATATGATGTATCAAAGTCCTTGAAGATTGCAAGAAGAGAAAGTCTGATGGACTTTCTTCAAGGAACTGTACGTACAGTTTTTGTCCTACGTAATTTCTTCTTAGTACATCAAATTTGATGCCCTCAGTCATTACTGTCATTGTATCAAGGTTGAGTAGCCGTCCTGTGTTGACTTCAAACTGATGTACTAACATCTTTAAATAGTTACGAAGCTTCAGTATACTGTCATTGATTGTTTGTAAAGTTGCTAGGTTCAACTCATGAAGCTTTTTCTTAATGTATTTACATCAGTTATTTGTCCTGTGGTTGATTGGTCAACCTTGCCATTTCAGGTGCTATAAGAAAGAATCTTGCACATGCACTGGGATGTAAGGTTATACCACGAATACCTCCAGATACTTTAATGCTTGGTTGATGTGCTCCAATGCGTGGTCGCCACCGAAACTACAAAATGGCACCATGGTCTATTGTTCACTTTCCAAGTTGCCTTTTTCAAATTCAGCAAGTATCTCTGGATCGTTTTCCCCTAAATCATTCATCTCAGCTAAATAAATTGCAAGGATTTTCTTGCGTAGTTACGCTTGTCATGGGCAAAGAAATGCTTTTCCAGTTCCTTAAGTGTAGTAAGGTGCAAATCCCAGATCGCACACTTCTGGTAAAATCCCAAAGATCAACCACCATCTGCATGAATTGCAAAAGCGCAACTGAGATTGGATTAGTGGCATCAGCAGCTTCGAATTCTTAAAAAGCTTTAATCACACATTCTGTCTTTAAAATATTGGACACTTCTTTGTAAATAACTGGAATGTTTTTCACATATCTTTCCGCACATGCCTTATTTAAACGAATAGCTTTATCTTCAACGCATGCTTTGATACATGGATACTTTTTCGAAAATGCATCAAACAGAACATGCTGAGAGAACCTCTAATACGGTTAGATGAGTTTGGATAGCTCTTCTGACGTGGTTTCCTTGCAATATTTTTTGTTCTGTCTGGTGACTATATAATATTCCCTCTACCAAACTGTTGTCAATATCACTGTTTTCAATATAAGATCCTACTGCTTGAAGAGCTGCCATTAAAATGTATGGCTGTCCTGGTCGTAATAGAACATCTTGCAAATCACTTCTATGCATCTACAATTGCTTTGCTGGTATATATAAGCCAATGACTGTTTTGCCATTACCTATAACATGATACGTGGTTCCTTGTGAATGTTTAAAAATCGTCAGTAAAGTGGGTCAAATGAGGTCAAAGGTCGATTTATAATGGTCCACAGGTCAACAGCTTTCATTTGATACTATACAAGGTAGCATAGTAAATATTCACTACTTCTGTTAAATTTGGGACAAAAACTTAAAATTTTGACCTTCTATTTACCTGTATTAAGGTCAAATGGGGTCAAAGGTGAAATATTATAATTAATTAATGGTCTGCGGACCGACACCATTCTTTTGATACCAAACATGACAAGATACCATAAAAAATTAATAATTTATGTCAAATTCGTGGAAAAATTTGTAATATTTTACCTTTTTTACCTTTATTTGGGTCAAATGAGGTCGAAGGTCAAATGTTGTACTTTATTAATAATCTGTGAACCAACACCTTTCATTTGATACCAAACATGATGGGGGTTCACTAATTTTGCTTGCTACTTAGTCCTATTTTAAGGAGGGGTACATAATCCCCCCACCCCACCCCCCCTGCTAAAAATGCCGGGTTGACACCAAAGATTTTTTGAAGGCCTGTGACCATACTAACACTTTGCCATAGGTGGCATGTTTCTCCCACGAAAATTGCACGGAATCCAAATTTCTGACCACTCGGCCCTGGACTATATTTGTTTTATTTGTTTATAATCTCAATTTCGGGTCCACTACCGCAGAAGCTGCGAGCAGATGGCCGGCCTATCTAGATTCCGGCGCGTGAAGTTTAGAAAGGTTTAAGATTTTGGTTACGGTTTCTGGTGTTATGTGGTTAGTTTAGGTTAGGTTAGGTTAGGTAAATTTGGAAAAAAACTGACATTATTTTCGAGAAACAGCGACCTTAATTTACCCTTTACACCAATGGAGATAGTACAACCAACGTATACAGATCGATGGTGGACGCGCTTGGAGCCGCTGTGGAAGTGGTTCCTCAATTTCTGATATTTTGAATTTATTTTTCTTAAATGGCTCCTGCTCCCAAGTAATTTTTTATTTGGATAGAAGTGGTTCATTTTAACAATTTTTGAAGGCATTTTATTTGTTTCGTAGGCCTGCTATTTAATATAAAATCATAAAATAACTTAATTAAATGTAATTAGGCTTGCCAGAAACTGGGATACATTTTTTTCACTATATGTGACTTGTTGACTGGATTAATTTTTTTTAGCTGGGAAAAAGTTAGGGATTCTGGATAAAAAAAAAATTCTTCCATTGTAGATTTTATTTACCCCTGGTCAGAAACTAACTTCCATCATTGCCATGTAATGTTTTGTTATGTGTAGCCTCTACAAAAAGTATAGACTGATGTGTTTCCAGATTTCATGTCAACAGTAAGTGTACCGATAGACCTACCAAGTACCAACATCAGCTAGTGCTTGTCCTTTATTTTATGCCTCCTAATTTTTATCATTGGAAAAACTCAAATAGACTAAAAAGTATTAAATTTTCTGAAGTAAGTCTGTAAAATAGCAAAGCACCCTACCTACACGTGTCTGTTGTCACCGACTCTCCGCATGAGAAACATTTTATTACAAAAAAACTCCACCCACAGTTGTACATGGTTGTACAAAATGTAGTAGTACTAGCACGCACCGTCAATAGTCTCTATTCAGTATTACTGTTAGTGGCCGGTTATAAAAAAAAAGTTATTTGTTACGAATAAATTCACTACTTGGTATCTTCCTAATCTAGTATATGCACGAAGAGGATGTTAGTTTTCTTCGGTATTCATGTTCTTTATGGTGAAATAGGTCCAGAACTTACAAAAAAAAATTTATTCTTAGGCCTACTGGAATTTTTTTTTTGTATATGATATGAAAATACCTGCAATCTGTCAAGTTTATTAAAAAATAATACTACGATGCTAAACCAAGGGTAAAGTCTAATTTGCTTTGTAAATACTACTTATGCCAATTGTTTTGGCCTAAGTAGAATTTAACCGGCGTAACCAGGTGTAAAAGGCTACGTCAAGGTGCAGAAGATACTGAACATCATGTAAATGAGGGTAAAAAACATAATGGAAGATGGAAGTGTATGTAAGGGGGCCAGATAAAAAAAAAACTTGTGTGTTATGAAAGTAGATTCTGTTTGAAAAGAATATATTAAAGAAACCAGTTTACTTTGCAGTTTTGTGATAAATTGATAAATTAATTATCAAGCTAGGCCTATGCCTAGTTAGGCTAATATCCCGCCTTTTTTTGGGCCAAATCTTCCTAGTTCAATCAACACGTGCCCAACTTTGGATAGAAAAGTGGATAAACCTTCACTTGATACCAATTTAAAACAACTTCATAAAGCAAGGTCTTTTTTTTTATTGCCCTTCCACCGTCTTGGTCAAGAACTTGCATGATCTTGACCCAAGACCTTGCAAGATCTTGTTTTAAGATTTTGTAAGATCTAAAGTTCTTAATTTCAAGACGTTATTCAATATTCTGACATGGGATCTTTTAGCTTAAAAAAAACTAGTCTTGAAGAGGTGCACCACCCTACACAAAAATGCAACTGACTGACTTGATACTTGGTTACACATTATAAATACCAATGCAGATATTGATACCAAGAAGTAACATGTAGCAGCTTTATTTCTTGTAATGTTTTGGATATGCACAATTGGCACACAACCCCGATGTTTAAAAAAATCGTGATACAGGTGGCCCATAAATGCTTGACAAAGTATTTTTTTTAGTTACAAAAAAAAAGTGAAAATAGCGACCACTTTTCTGGCAAAAAATCCTTTGGGTTTTAGAATTTTTGAAAGAAATATTGTTATTCCTTGTGGCACACAAAACTTTTATGTGTGCCTGAAAAAAAGAGTTAGGCCTCAGTTTTATTTTTTGGGGGGACTGAATTAGCTTTTTCCATCCAGAAAAGACAAACCTTTGGTGCTGTAACTTAACGGGGGAGTAACATTAAAAACAAATGCTGTCAAGAGTATAAGCCTAAAAATGTGCCTCCTACCACAACAGATAAGTTTAAGAAATCACTTCCTTTTTTTATGCCATATTTTCAATTCCAACTAATGTGGAATTGATTGTCATGCTTTTTTGGGGGCTACCCTCAATGAAGTCACGGGTAGGTCTCCACGATATTCAAGGAGGTCTCCACAATGTCCCAAGGAGGTCTCCACGAGGTTCCAAGGAGGTCTCCACGAGGTCCCAAGGAGGTCTCCACAAGGTCCCAAGGAGGTCTCCACAAGGTCCCAAGGAGGTCTCCACAAGGTCCCAAGGAGGTCTCCACAAGGTCCCAAGGAGGTCTCTACAAGGTCCCAAGGAGGTCTCCGCAAGGTCGCGGGCAGGTCTCCACAATGTCCCAAGGAGGTCTCCACAATGTCCCAAGGAGGTCTCCACGAGGTCCGAAGGAGGTCTCCACGAGGTCCCAAGGAGGTCTCCACAAGGTCCCAAGGAGGTCTCCACAAGGTCCAAGGAGGTCTCCACAAGGTCCCAAGGAGGTCTCCACAAGGTCCCAAGGAGGTCTCCACAAGGTCCCAAGGAGGTCTCCACGAGTTTATGTGTGAAATACAGCTAGGTACATAAGGTCCCAACCAGGAGGTCTCCGCAAGGTCGCGGGCAGGTCTCCACAAGGTCCCAAGGAGGTCTCCACGAGGTCCCAAGGAGGTCTCCACGAGGTCCCAAAGAGGTCTCCACGAGGTTACGTGTAAAATATAGCTAGGTAGATGAGGTCCCAAACTGGTCTCCAGAAGGTCCCTGGCTAGTCTCCAGGAGGTCTCCGCAAGGTCGTATGTGTTGCAAATGTGACCTAAAGGGGACTAGGAATTAAGGTCTCCATGAGGTTGCTTTTAGAGACCTCCTTGGGACCTTAAATTTTTGTAAGGGTTAGCAGTGGGAGGTCTTCTTCCATAGGCCTTCGGCGAACGCATCACTCTTCAGGGGAGAGAGTAGCTTTCGACGAACGCAAAGTGGATGAGAGGTGGGGGTCTTTTGGCGAATGTTGAGGCTTTCGGCGAACGTTGAAGTGAGGAGGGTAACAATGGTGGTTTGTTGCGGCCGGAGGCTGGAGGAAAAGAAGATGGCTGGCTAACGCGTAACACCATTTATGGCGGGCCTGTGCATGCCTGGCCACGCATGTGCAGGTGGGTGACTGAGCTGGGCATATCTAGAAAGTTTTGATTCCTCCAGGGTAACAAGCACTCAGGAACTGAATGCTATAAAAATTACTGGTAGTGTATATTTTCAGAACGGCAACTAGAAAGGGGTTATATGATTGAAGTTTCACTTAATTTGTTAAAATGTAACGGATAAAAATTAATGATTTTTAATTGAAATATAATATGTGGCAATCTCATCTAAGATCTTACAAGTTCCTGTAGATTCTTATAAAGTTCTTGTGGATTCCTATAAGATTCACCACCGCTCCAGCAAATGTTGGCAATTTTTTTTGGCCCTTTTTTTGACAAAGGCACTTTGGCACCGCCTTGACTTTTTAGTTATCATAAGACCCGTATAAATTAGCCATAAATCAAGGAGGGGGTGGCAATGGACATGGTTAATGGTTAATGGTTGTGAGCCTAGGCCCGAAGCCATGGATAGCATCGGATTGCATCAATCACGAATGATTCCTTGTTGGCTTGAACGGAAAACCTCTAATTTTGAAATAAATTTGGATAGGGTAACAGGCTACCCAACATGCCTCCATTAAGCTGCAGCTTAATTCCATGAGTTCTTCTGGTGCCCGTTGGTGAGAGATTTCCTCGTTAGTAGGCTGCTTCAGTTAGCCTCTGCGAGATGCCTCCTTTTAAAAATTAGGCCATTCAGCAGTTTAAAAAAATCTGTGTGTAACCTAATTCGGTTCCACAAGGTATTATAGAAGGGGTGCCTATTCCTCAATTGCTGTGAAGAGTCCCCCATCACCCCCCCCCTCAACAAGAAGAGGGGAGTGTGCAGTTTTGATGTTGAATCTCCCCACCCCCACCCCTCTCCCCCCCAAAAAAAAGGTTGTAGAAAATCTGAATTTAGCTATCCTAAAGGACACTATTTTAAAGATAAAAAAAAAGGTAAACAAAAAAAAATAGGAAAAAATCCTCCCCTCTAATGGCTAAGAATGGATAGCACTTCAAAAAATAGGCTATAAATTTTGATAAATTCGTAATAGTGCAAAATGTTGCTTTACGGTATTCAATCCAAGTTTTTAGTCGCCTTACTCGCTTGCTAAATAAACATACAATTCTACATGAGCAAAGTTAGGGCCTACGGCAGCTAAGTTTGGAGTGCACGATATGATTTGCATTGAAACCAAGAAAATTACTATTATTGTAACATTAAAAGTTTTTTTGACATTAAATAAAGGGCTATGGTTTTTTTTTTCTTATTAAGTGATAAATTCGATGTGATTAGTTTCATGTTTTTATAATTACCAAAAGCCACCTTTAAAACACATCCACCTTTAACATCTTTCCTGTAAAAAAAAAAACCGCTGTTGCATGATCTTCAAATCGTGACTTCGGCCTAGTGTTAATCGAGTAGGCAATGCCAGATAGCCGTCACGAGATTTTCACAAGACCAATGACAGGCTCAGTGCTGAAGCGCTCTGCTTGTACAATTGATGCCACCGTGATGCCGTTCGTTTGTTGTGAGTTTTGCAGTGTATTTAGTAATAGTTATAGCCATACTTTCGCTACAATGGTCCGCCGATAAGTGATTTATCAGCGGACCATTGTTGCAAAAGTATGGCTATAAGTTTCTTACGGCCATACTTTCGTTCTCTTTCGAGGTCGCCAAGCAGCAACGGCAGTACGTAACAATGTTCACGTGCATCCTTGTTAGCTACCTACGGCACGTGTTTGTCTATAGTTGCGTTTCGCACTTCGAAGCTTCCAAGATGGCTGGCAACAGCGTATCACCCGATTTGGGAGTGTGTGAACTGTTTAAAGACGAGGATGACTTCTGGCTTAGTCAAGAAAGCCAACGAGTTGAGAGCGAAGTTTTGAGTGCAAGTTAGCCAGAAACTCGTCGATTTACGCAAGTGAATGCTAGTGAATTAGTTCAGCTGCAAAACTCTAGGCACTGTATTACTACCAAACGCTCTACGTTGTGGGCAGTAAATGTGTATTCGGCTTGGGCCCAGGAACGTAATGCTCGTTCGGTTCCAAATGGTGAACAAATTCCAACTGATGTTTCCTTAACTGATCCCACAATTTTGAATTATTGGTTGTGCTATTTTGTAGCTGAAGTCAAACGAGAGGACGGTGAATGGTATCCTCCCAATTCTTTATACGCGATATGTTGTGGACTAATGCGTTACTTGAGGGAGGAATGTGGACGTAACGACTGCAACTTGCTCGACGTTTGCAATGACACCTTCAAAACTTTTCGGGTGACACTTGACGCTAAAATGAAATCTTTGACACGTGAAGGCATCGGTATTGTTCCAAAGCAAGCCCAACCATTTTCAGAAGATGAAGAGGCACTGATTTGGGAAAAAGTATTAGATTGTACAACTAGCTTGAGTTTCAGCTATGCCGTGTTTTTTATAAACTGCAAAATCTTTGCGATGCGAGGAAAAGATGAACATTCCGACCTTATGGTGGAGCAGTACTCGTTTGGTCATGATGCAGCTGGAGATTACGTAAAATTTACAGGAAAGAACAATAAAACAAATTAGGGTGGTCTTCGTCATCGAAAATTAGCCTTTAAAGAGCTTAAACAATATGCTGTGCCAAATAATGATTCATGCACTTACTCGATTCTGAAAAAGTATTTGAGTTTAGTACCCTAGGAATGACCATTCTACAGGCGTCCCTTAACTTGTAAAGATGGTAAGATACGATTTTCAGCTCAAAAGGTTGGTAAGCATCAACTAGCCAACTACATGAAGCAAATCTGTGATGTTGCAAATATAGAGCCACACACAAATCACTCAGGAAAGGTTACCACTGCAACGCGTTTGTTCAATAAAAATGTGGACGAATAGCTGATTATGCCACGGACTGGCCACCGTAGTGTGGAAGGAGTACGGTGCTACAAACGTGCAATGACCAACTTAAAATTGTTTCCTATTTGTTAGATCCCATCAACGTTAACCAGGAACCCAAAATGCAGTTAAAGACTAGTATTCAGCAAGATTCTGATGCCACATCAGTGCAGGCAGTGGTAAACCCTCAAAAGGAAACCACATGTGAAAAGATGGCTGACCAAACGCAACACGTCGAAGAACCAACTGCACGACCAAAAACATTTTATTTAAAACGGCTGGATTGGAATTAAATTTTGATTACTAGCAGGTAATTATTGGTAGCACCTGTACAGTACAAGTTCAACAAAAATGAAAATAAACCATAAGTTATGTCGATTTCCACAAGTGAGTGCTAGTAATTCAGCTATCAAACACCAGGCAGTGTGTTAATATACTCTACGCTCTACGTCGTGCTATTACAGGTTTTACAAAAGTCGCACAAAATCAACTTATCAGCAAAAACATTGTTAAAAAGTCGCACGATAAGTACTTTCGTGCGACTTCGTGCGACTTTTAAACAATGCTTTTTCTGATAAGAGGGAATCGTGCTAGTTTTGAAGAAAAAGCATTGTTACAACCGATATGATACGGGATTTATCATGCGCCTTTTAAACAATGAAAACGAAGAAAGTATGGTCATAAGATCTGATTCGTAAACCAAGTGAACAGAAATGGTTTGCTCATTATAATTAATAAACAAAAACGGAACGTTAAATGTTTAGACTCGAGTAAGGGTCTAAAAGTCAAAACCTAGAAGGAACACGGACAAGCTTTGACAGTCAGGGTCTAGGTGTAAAATTTTGTAACAGGCTGGTAAGCATTAGACCCTTACTACTCGGTGGTTAGCTTATAGTTCTACTCTGTTCGGACAGAACGTGTGTATGAACGGTTGTACTCTTTCCCCGCCAACTCTTCTTCTTACAACTGTGAAAAAAATGCTCCTCGAGATGGGAGATCTAACTTATCAAAATGGACATGTCGCCCGCGAATTCATACGGATAAACACCTTTCCGGGTCAGGAGATCTATAGCACCCTCTCTAGTCATTCCTTCGACGAACCACGCAGACTTTAACCCAGAGTCCAAAGCCGCCTCGAGAATCGGGAATCCATTGCCTTTGCAGTTTGCGACCGCAGTATCTAGGGAAACGTTCAAGAAATTCAAACTGCCTATAAATCGAAGACTGACCCCGCTTTTTAACTCCGTGATCGTCATACTCTGAAACCGCTCGGCGTTCCGACTGATAACGTCGACTTTTCCCTCGAATATGTGCACTGCAGGAATTAGAAGATGCATGTCGTAGCCTTCCAAATTGTGTAAGACAACGGGGATGGTTCTTCGTTCTCGCGCGCTAAGATTACACTGTGAGTGAGCGGCTCCTCTAAATTTTCCACTAATATAGCAGTGATCCCTAACCTTAGCGTGAGGGTTGTTCTTCAAACAAAAAATGGGGAAGGCTTTTCCGCAATAATGACATACGTTGGATGCGTCGAAACTAGCTCGCTTGCCTTGGGTGAGATTGAGGTATTGTACAGTGTTCAGTAGATTACTGTAAGCTTGCGCCTCTTTTGCCATACATTTATAAAATACTTCGACGGCGTCTTCTCCCAAGTAGTATTCTCGATTAACAATCTCCCCGTTTTGACCTATCACAACGTACCCGAAACTGCATGGTGCATGCTGATGAATTTTAGTAACCAAGCTCATCAAAGGACTGGGTTGAACGGGGGAGATGGGTCGAAGGAGACACTCAAAGTCAGCGTAAATGATGCGAGGGAAGGGGTTTTGTCGGTTGAAATGCCGAAATTGGAGAAAATTTTCTCCAGGCATCTTAAATCGGAGCACTTGCACAGGATTAATCTTAATGCACTCGTTTCGATGGGTGACGAGCATCCATTGTTTTCCAAATGCTGCAAAACAGTTTCTACAATAGTACTTTGCGTGAGTACCTGAACCTCGATAACATAAATATTCCGCAACTTTCGTTATGGCGCAGTAGTGGGTCTCGTCCTCGGAGGTGTACAAGAGAAGGTCGATGGGCTTTCCGTCGTGATTCTTAGAAATTCTGAGCGGATGCAATCCCTCTTTTTCGTTAAAACTGATGACATTGACTGAAAGATCGTTAGCTTTTTCAAATTTACAGATTTCACCGAGTTTCGGCGGGTAGGACAGAGTGCTAACATCGAGTGATTCTTCAAACTCTTCGTAGTCTTCGGGGTTTACACTCGTCAGTCCCCAACCCGCCGCTATTACCAAATACAGAAAGCACTTTTGATCGTTTAAATTTCTTTACATTCACAATCACGCCCGCTCTAGGCTTGAGAGTGTGGTAGAGGAATATAAGACGAAGCTCACAGCGGTTGGTACTCGGCCACTCTGATAATTAATTTGGTTATGCGGGATATGGCCCAACCACTTCCCTGCCTGGCATAAATGGCGATCGTCTTCTGGATTTTTTTGAACGCCTCATCTAACGTAGCGGGAATATCGTTCGGATTAAACAGCTCCGCATATCGGGACCAAACAGGTGATTCGAAAAATGCTGTATCCTTAAAGAACTCGATGGATAAGCATAACTGCGCCTTGCAATTGACCAGTTGGTCCAGGCAAACTATCAGCAAAGCATGTATGGCCGCACGCAATGATACGAGGAATGCTAGAGGATCGCCAAAATTTTCGGGAATTACCATTTCATATTGTCGATGCCAAAGTGCTTGCATTTGGGTCAGAGAACAATCCTTTACACAATCGGGCAGCCGATCTTTGAAGCACGCGCTTTCTTCGTTTTTGAACTGATGCTGCGAGCGAAGATGGTTTCGTAGTTGCTGTTGTGTAGGAAACGTTCCTCTACAATAAATACAAGTGAAAATTGTTTTGGTTTCCATTCGAAAAAATTGTTTTTCCTTTTTGTTATGCCAGAGGGGAAAAAGTTTCACAGCTTTATAACCTTACAACCAATGCTTATGTGGTCTTTTTGAATCCATTTAATTTTTGAAAATTTATTTAGGTTTAACGCGAATATTTGCCTCCAACCACGCCTTATAGCCAATCCAACTCCACCCATTTTTTTTTTAAAGTATTAAAAATTATTTATCATTTTAAGAAATGCAAAACCATTAAAATTATTTAGTATGTTAACATCCTTTTATTTTTGAAATTTTTTAGGTTTAACGCGAATATTGGCCTCCAACCACCCCTTGTAGCCAATCCAACTCCACCTATTTTTTGAAAAGTATTAAAAATTATTTAATATTTTATCCTACCTTCTGCTCTATTTAATTGTTAAAATACTGTTTTTTTTTTAATTTAAGTTTAATTTAGTTTGAGTTTTTTGTTACCACTTTAAGAATTTTATGGATGTTTTAGCTATTATATGCGAGTAGAGTATTTAAAAACATGATTGAAAAATTTATTTAAAACTGTAAAAGCACCACAGAAGCACAAATCTTCTTTGTAGGGATGGTGTTTCTCTTGAAAAGATTTTTGCACTATACAAGCACTACAGAGCACAATCACGGAAGCACAAATCTTCTTTGTAGGGATGGTGATTCTCTTGAAAAGATTTTTACACGATAGAAGCACTACAGAGCACAATCACAGAACCACAAATCTTCGTCGTAGGGTCATTCTCTTGAAAGCCATAGAAGCACTGTAGAGTACGAATCTACATAAGCTCAAAAAATGAACACGAAAAAGTTGTTGATCACAGAGAGGCATGACATGACCTAATTACATTTCCATAATTTATTTAAACTCTCAAGACCTCAGAAATAAGCTCACCAAAAAATTGAATATGTCACCATTTAACATGATAAACGATAGGATGTATTACGATGCAAGTAAACTCGCAGGACACTGTCAAATTTGCTAGGAGCCAGAGGTCGGAATATCACTGAGCATATTCGTCGAAAGAGCGGTAATAAAGCCGGAATTAAGTACCATAATTAAAGAAATGTGGATGCAGACCTATTTCCGTTACCTTTTGGACTTAAATGTCAGATTGCTTAAGCGAGGAATCGAACCCATGTTCTTCGAAAGCAAAGGCTGGATTCCTACCATTAATACATACTGACATGACCTATGACTTGAGTCAGTATGGATTCACGGAAAGACACCAGCCTTTGGTTTCGAAGGTCATGGGTTCGATTCCCCAATCAGGCAGTCTAACATTTAAGCCTAAAAGGCAATGGTATTAGGTTTGGCTTGATAACTACTAATTATAGTACATAATTTATTTAAAACCCTCAGCCATCGGACATAAGCTCAACGCAAAATTCGACTTGTGCTACTAACTTCAAATACAAAGTGAGTATTACCCGCCATAAAAACATCAGAGAACACGCAATCAGTCAAGTGGTTAATAAACTAACCATTTTGAGCATATCCGTCGTATGGGTGAAAATAAAGCCGGAATCATGTATTGTAATTAGGACAATCTACCTCCCTCCCCTAGAAAAATCACGGAAAAAAAGCGCACTAACCGTGATTTGAAGATGGTTCAAGGGCAGACATATCTGAAGCACTGAGTGTATTCGATGGTTCTTGAAGCTCAAGTCTGTGGTGTCAAATGGAATTCAGGGAATCCTTCATAGATTCTAATCTGCCGTTAAATGCACTACCAGCAGTTAAAGTTCCAATCTGTATTGTTCCATACATAACATTGCACACAAATACATAAAAAGGTGACAAAATTATGACAATAGTTCATTTAGTCCTTCTCAAAGCAGTCCAACAATCAGTTAAAGATCAACAATGATAAAATTAGGATTCTAAACGATGTACTAAAGTGGATGCAAATTTGTTGGCAGTTTGTTTATATTTGAAAATCTACTTGAACTACAGTAATAGTAAACTAAACGTGATGGGGGTCAATATTTTTTCCATTAAAACTATAATGGAAAAACATAAACACAACAAAAACATACTAAAAAAACACAACAAAATCACAACACAACAAAACACCAAACAAGCAAACTGCTAACCAAACCATGAACCTTCTTAATTAAAATTTTACACGTCCTCACACACCCGGTTGCAACCTGACAGGCAGATGGTGTTCAGGTATTTCTAAACTATTGTGATAGTACCACTTAAACATACACCAATTTCCAGCACAACCCTCTACTTTTCATACATACCAAAAAAACTGAAAGTAAACAGTAGGACTAACCAGCACATTTCAAATGAATACCTGCATATCGTTGACATCGGTAAGATTTTTTTCTCGCTCAAACTGTGTTCAATATTTTTAAATGAGTGCAAGTCAAGTTGAGTCAAGTCAAGTTTTTTCTTTGAGTGCAAGTCAAGTTACCACCGGGGTAACTAATCACCCAGCAACCAAAATTTACGATCAATAAAACAGGTCAAGAGAGACCCAATTCAACAACAATGATATGATATTGGTTTCTTACTTTCAAGTCGGTGAAGATCTAACCAAATTCGAGTATTTGGTAAAGGCATTGGATTGAAAACACAGCACAGCACTCGGCACTAACTAAAAAAAAAACGTATTTTTTTCCGGAGCAAAATTCCCTAAAACCACGTTTCCCAACTGGTGAGGTGGGCCTTCCTTGAGAGGTGTGGAGCAACTGCAGGGGAGATACGAGCCGATCATGGTGCCATACTATAAGGGTGAATTTACACAACGAATCGCCTGTGTATTCTCGCAACCAGAATTTAATCGCGATGGAAAGGTGTCGTTGCTGTGGTAACAACGCTACCTGGGATTAGTTAAATCCAACAACGTTTGAGCAAATGCTTACAATCTTATAACCAGTGACAATAAAACAAAGAATCCCCAGATGAAACAGTTTCCAAGTCACTTCTGAACTCACATTATTGACTAATTTCGTTGCGTGGTGACACAGCTAAAATCGTTACCATGTTGAAAATTCAAATGATTTCTAGCTACTAGCTGTGAGAATGCATGGTGAGTCGTTGCATAAACACACCCTCAAGATCAGTGAAGATTTTTTTTAATTTTTAGCTAGGCCTATACATCACAAAAGAAAATTGTATGAGAAAGGTGAAATTTTCATTTTTAAATACCTACAGATTTTTTGTGCAATTTACAGTAATTTTAACCAAATTTCTAAGACATTTTTGTTCTCGTGGCAAC
>JAHWFP010256921.1:63578-74165 GCA_023313725.1 Lithobius niger
GTTGCAAAAGTATGGCTATAAGTTTCTTATGGCCATACTTTCGTTTTGTTTCGCCAAGCAGCAACGGCAGTACGTAACAATGTTCACGTGCATCCTTGTTAGCTACCTACGTGTTTGTCTATAGTTGCGTTTCGCACTTCGAAGCTTCCAAGATGGCTGGCAACAGCGTATCACCCGATTTGGGAGTGTGTGAACTGTTTAAAGACGAGGATGACTTCTGGCTTAGTCAAGAAAGCCAACGAGTTGAGAGCGAAGTTTTGATTGCAAGTAAGCCAGAACCTCGTCGATTTACGCAAGTGAGTGCTAGTGAATTAGTTCAGCTGCAAAACTCTAGACAGTGTATTAATACCAAACGCTCTACGTCGTGGGCAGTAGATGTGTATTCGGCTTGGGCCCAGGAACGTAATGCTCGTTCGGGTCCAAATGGTGAACAAATTCCAACTGATGTTTCCTTGCCTGATCCCACGATTTTGAATTATTGGTTGTGCTATTTTGTAGCTGAAGTCAAACGAGAGGACGGTGAATGGTATCCTCCCAATTCTTTATACGCGATATGTTGTGGACTAATGCGTTACTTGAGGGAGGAATGTAGACGTAACGACTGCAACTTGCTCGACGTTAGCAATGACACCTTCAAAACTTTTTGGGTGACACTTGACGCTAAAATGAAATCTTTGACATGTGAAGGCATCGGTATTGTTCCAAAGCAAGCCCAACCATTTTCAGAAGATGAAGAGGCACTGATTTGGGAAAAAGTATTAGATTGTATTACTAGCTTGAGTTTCAGCTATGCCGTGTTTTTTATAACCTGCAAAATCTTTGCGATGCGAGGAAAAGATGAACATTCCGACCTTATGGTGGAGCAGTACTCGTTTGGTCATGATGCAGCTGGAGATGACGTAAAATTTACAGGAAAGAACAATAAAACAAATTAGGGTGGTCTTCGTCATCGAAAAGCAGCCTTTAAAGAGCTTAAACAATATGCTGTGCCAAATAATGATTCATGCGCTTACTCGATTCTGAAAAAGTATTTGAGTTTAGTACCCAAGGAAGGACTGACTATTCTACAGGCGTCCCTTAGCTCGTAAAGATGGTAAGATATGATTTTCAGCTCAAAAGGTTGGTAAGCATCAACTAGCCAACTACATGAAGCAAATCTGTGATGTTGCAAATATAGAGCCACACACAAATCACTCAGGAAAGGTTACCACTGCAACGCGTTTGTTCAATAAAAATGTGGACGAATAGCTGATTATGCCGCGGACTGGCCACCGTAGTGTGGAAGGAGTACGGTGCTACAAACGTGCAATGACCAACTTAAAATTGTTTCCGATTTGTTAGATCCCATCAACGTTAACCAGGAACCCAAAATGCAGTTAAAGACTAATATTCAGCAAGATTCTGATGCCACATCAGTGCAGGCAGTGGTAAACCCTCGAAACGAAACCACATGTGAAAAGATGGCTGACCAAACGCAACACGTCGAAGAACCAACTGCACGACCAAAAACATTTTATTTAAAAACGGCTGGATTGGAATTAAAATTTGATTACTAGCAGGTAATTATTGGTAGCACCTGTACAGTACAAGTTCAACAAAAATGGAAATAAACCAGAAGTTGGTCGATTTCCGCAAGTGAGTGCTAGTAATTCAGCTATCAAACACCAGGCAGTGTGTTAATATACTCTACGCTCTACGTCGTGCTATTACAGGTTTTACAAAAGTCGCACAAAATCAACTTATCAGCAAAAACATTGTTAAAAAGTCGCACGATAAGTACTTATCGCGTGACTTTTAAACAATATTTTTGGTGATAAGTTGATTTCGTGCGACTTTTAAACAATGCTTTTTGTGATAAGAGGGAATCGTGCTAGTTTTGAAGAAAAAGCATTGTTACCACCAGTATGAAAGTTTTTAACGGGATTTATCGTGCGCCTTTTAAACAATGAAAACGAAAAAAGTATGGTCATAAGATCTGATTCGTAAACCAAGTGAACAGAAATGGTTTGCTCATTATAATATCAAAAAGTGTGATCACAGAAATCCAGTGCACGGTATTGTACGTTATTGAACGAGTGAGTGTGGTGTGAGTGTTTGTGACCTAAGTTGAAAGCCCGTACAACATGCTCGGCCATTGTAGGCAAAGAACGGTAGGTAGGTGCGGGTAGGTGTAAATAAATTCCTTGGCGATCGTTTTGTGCCTTTTGGGTTTCACAGCTATTTTATCAATTAAGCCGAGAATACTTTTTAACGCAGGCTCAGGTTTGTGATCATTTTACTACATACATTTGACTGCCGTAGCTTCACAATGTTAACATTTTGAAATGGTAAAATGCATTCGCACATGAATCGGCCGTAGGAACGAACTGAGATTGTGTACACGATATTAGTTGAAGCTTGGAGGTTTAAATCATGTAATGTTGCTAGAATTTATTTACAACTTACTGTAAGTGAACTATAAATGTACCAAGCTATTATTTAAATTTGAGAATGAAAAGATTTAAAATACAACCTTACATACTGAGTCCGTTCCCTTTTTTGTTTATATTAGTTAATAATTCAGTTCTAACCTAAGCCTTAAAAACATAGTCTGGTTTCTTTATTTTTTAAATGACAAAATTATCAATTTAAGCTACAGGCTTAATATGAATATTATTTATGAAAGTTGGGTAACATTAACTTCCGTTAGTCCTTCTAAAATAAAAAAATTAAAGCTATTTTTATTTTGTAATTATTGGAAGAATTGGAAGGTAGTAACGTACAGGGCCACCATCTGCAAATTTATCGGAAACCCCTGCTATGTCCAACCCACTCTAAAGGTGGTAGACCCTAGCCATTTGGCAAATGAAAAGTTGGCTAGCATTATAGGAATCCAGGAAAAAAAGCGGTAAAAAAAAACACGGGGAAAAAATACCGCGAAAAAAAAAAGCTGATCAATGGAAAAAAGCCACGTTAAAAATGGCCATGGAAAAAAAAAAGCCGGTGGTAAAAAACTGCGAAAATATTCAGGTGGAAAATGAACAAAAATGCCATCTAAATATAGTTATTTGTTTGCGCAATGATGGACAACGCTATTTAACGAAAACAGGTAAACAGCGGTAACAGTGGTTTTGAAAACTCCTATGTAATCAAATCACACCTAAACCAACAGGCCAAACACAGTTCACCGGTCAACTTGAATTTCCAGAGAGTAAACCGTTCTCCTTCCTCAGAAAAAAACTCACAATACGAAGGAAAAATAAACTTAGTTGTGGAAGTAAGTGCCGAATGAACTTTGTAGGCTGTCTTTTTTACGAATTAAAACGTTTTCCCAAAGTCGACCAAATACGTCTGTACCAAGTTATGGGATTTGTAGAAAATTTATGATTTCTAGATACCCCTACCCCTCCCCACCCCCTACTACCCTAATATTAGAGTAAACTTTTGATTAGAAATTTGGCTTTCTCTGATTCTGGTGAGGGGATCCAGGTTTGAAAGACTTTCGTCGCGGAGAATATGTTGGAAACTAGGCCTTGATTTTGGTAAAGTGCATATAATCTGCCTAATCACACGACGCCTAAGTTAACCCAGGTAAACCTAACTATAAACTAATGTACGTTTTGATAAAAAAAAATTTTCTTGTTTGCCGGAATTTATTGCAGAGCTGAGGTCCCAGCAACGCGTCTAAGATATATCTGAAACAGTTACGGACTAACCGGAACTAGAAACCTTGCGTTCCCCTCCTTTAATGATCCAAGGTGACCCGATCAAACTGAAGACTACCCTTTTTTCCAACACTTCCCCTGTTAAGGAATTCGGGAAGAAACGTGTGACTTCGAGTTTTCCTTTAATGATTCTAGTGGGTGATTAAGTTAGTTACCTTGATCGAGCAGAATTCACCTAAGGAATGACGACTGTAAAACAATGGAAATGTTTGCAGCCTTTCGCAAAGCAGATACTTTCTCGTGCAAATTTTTGTCACCATACAGATTACTTCATCAGGCTTCAAGAATTTTAGGACTTGAAGAAATCTGTAGCCTATAGTGTCAAAAATTCGCAGGATAAAGTAGGTCTGGTTTGTGACAGTGCGAACATTACCATTGTTTTACTTTTTTCGAGTTGTTGATTTCACAGTTTGAGCTGCAGCAATGTATTCCGAATGAATGACGAATGTATAGGCTACATAACTACATTTAAGCAGTAGGCATATGTAGTTTGATGCAAATTTTACACCACAGTTTAATCGCCAATTTATTTTACCCCACCGGCTTTTTCTACTGTTTTTTTCCATACCCATTTTTTTCTTGCAGCTTTTTTCCACAGCTCTTTTTTCCATTAGCTTTTTTTTTCGTGACTGTTAAAGTTTAAAATTGTAAGTGACGTAAGCCTTAGTAAAGTACCCTGATATTAATATGGATTGAATACAGAAAGTTAGGCAAATGGGTAACTTGGTTACTAACAGGGATTTCGCACGGAATAATGTTTGCTAGCCATGCCATGCTGCGCCCACGGATTTCACTCGGAATAATGTTTATGTGCCGCACTGTCCCATGCTGCATACAAGCGAGCCACGACGGCCACTATGCAACAAGCGGCCAGCCCGATTGGCACGGGTTAGTGTTGCTCGGCACGCTTAATTATTCTGTCTGAATCTGCCGTGCCGCGCTGCTGGAAATGCTAACAAAGCGCCATTGTAGTTGAAAAATTTCCCATCACCAGTTGTAGTCAAAACAAAGGAGGCTGACAACGGCCGCTTTCGGCCGTGCCAGCCCGCGACGAATTATTCCATGTGAAATCCCTATTACTGCTTTCGCAAGCCCAAAGCCAAGCCCGGTAGGCAGGGAACTCGTTTCTGCATTTTCCTTCTCTCACTTGTTATTCAGAAGCCTTTATCTCAAATCTCTCAAAAAAAAGCTGTTGCAGTAACTGCATAGCCTACATGCCACATGTTCTGGGGCTAAATCCCAAGGCTAGTATTTTAAGCTTCATGTAAGAGAAACACATTTCTGAAAGAGTAGGGTGTACACCAACTCGTATCAGAGGTGTGCTTAAAATAAAAAAAGTAGCCTTTGGTGGCAGCACTGGTTACTCCACTACACTTTTATTACCAAACAATTCTTTTTGAACACAATGGTTCCGAGTGCAAGGTTTTGGTAAACTTAGTATTATGTACAAGTAGTTTTTCACATCTACTACCTTCTTCAGATAATTGCATAAGGTATGCTTAGTAGATTGTGTTACAGAGTCGGACTGGGTTAAAAAAGGGCACCAGTACCATTTAGGGAGGGGCGCCATACGTTATAAGGAAACAACACTGATGAAATATTGGTACCTCCAACCGTCTAGGGGTTTTGGGAAGCGCTTTAAGCTCCCCAAGCAGAAGCAAAGTCCGGGGTCGAGCTCAAGAAGCTTTGCGTATGTTCATATTTGGTTGTCATTTCTGGCTTCGGAGTGCATTCTTCGACACACATTTTATAAGCTTATTTCAAGTAATGCTACTTTTGGAATTTTTGGCGTGGGTTTGGGAGGAGGGGAGAGATTAAAAATGTAAGTAAAGGGAGGGAAAAGAAAGAAGGGAATTTGTGCCTGTAAGGAAGGGATGGAATCCAGTACCATTCATTTTTCTTCGCGGGGAGGAGAAAAAAATAGACTAATAATGGGGTGCCGAAAGTGTGGTAGCCAAAGGGCACAATGGCACTATGGCCAGTCCGAGCCTGATTGTGTAAAATTATTTTACACAATAACATTATCGAATATTTCCACAGTTCCGTAACCTTTTGTTGAAGAGGAACTGTTTGGTAAAAGCATAACTTGTGAGTTTATTTACTGAAATACCTGAGTGAAAACATGATGACCCTGTTGGCGTTCAAAAGCACTCTGGTTACGTAGCCTTTTTTGTTTGGCCTTGCATTAAGGGCAGGTGAAGGCACTAACCAAAAAGCGATTATGCACACAGCATCTCTTTTTTTTTGGTGCATTGAAGACGTTTGGGAAAATTAGGCTATATATTTCCCCCTTTCTTTCCACTCAAAGTATTGGTCTTACCACACCAAGAACTTTCTACATTTAGCATAGCGACTGATGACTGAACGGATTTAAAAAAAACTCTCAATCGAGTGTAGCCTATTGATAGTAATCAAGGACTTTTTTTGATACTATTTGTTGTGATAACTGCAATTTAGCGAGATTTCAATAGTTTTTTAATGAAGGATTTGATGGTTGAATTTGAATACAAAGTGCAACAGAGCACAAAAATAGGGGTACAATATGTTGGACAAATTTCAGAAGGCTAAGCTAAATAGGGTTTATTTGAATACTGGCAAACTTCCAACGAAAAAATTCAAAAAAGCCTCCAAGAAATTCAAGAAAGCGTTTGTCTTCAGACCACTAACGTCAACAGCCTAGTTTCTTGAGTTTTATTTCCTCATTATTGTTTCTAGTCTGATTATTTGCCCAAATTTGAATTCACAGCATTGTACCTCAGTCTAGCCTCCGAGCATCGACATTGGGGGCTCAACGCGGTTAACTCAAATTGGTAGTGCTATGTCGGTAACCGAACCGAACTGAACGTTTAAAAAAAAACGGTTTGTTTAGTTGTTTTTTTTTTAAGCAGATGTGAAGAAGTCAAAAGGCCACTTTGCATAAATACGTTTATGACTTTGCAGGGATGTTTAACTATAAACAAACTAATCATTGTCTATGACAAATAAAATAATATCGTAAACGAACTAATCAATGTCTTGTCCGAAATAGCGGTAGCAGACTCAGACAATTGGTGACGGCCACAACGATGGGCGGGAAGAATTTTGTTTCATTCGTGATTACTCAGTTGATTAACACTGTGCCGACGAGTGTATTCTTAAGCAATAACCATGAGCACCAAATAAAATCGCTAAAGGTATTTATGGTAAGTGGGATTGTTACATTTTTCCCCAAACTTGGCATGTATTTTGGTCAGCGCAGAGGTTACAGCTGACAAACCGCTCCTCGCGAATCATATACCAGGAGTAGTGAGTGCATCTATTACTAGGCTACGTTGAAATTTTGTTTTCAACTAGATTAACAAATACCAAATAAAAATTATAAGTAAAATTTTCCCAGTTAGTTAACAAACTTTAAAAATATATGAAGTAATTTCAAAAACAGCTACTCTTAACATTTTATGTAAGCTTAATCCCGCGTGTGTTCCAGGTTAGCGTTCCTGGGGCAAAATAATCGATGAAAACTGACGATGCGAAAGCATCAACACAGCGCCGCTTGTGGGGACATTTTTGCGACTTAGAAAAAAAAAAAAATTCAACAAATTTATTACTTGCACAACAATAGATTCTTCGACAGTGGTCAATTTCTGAACGTTAACCGAGCACGTAGAAAAGCTTGCTCTGCTGCATCACAACTCGAAAATTAAATAATGTGTCGTGCATTGCGTATTAATTAAACTTTTGATACGGCACAGTTATTAAGCCACTCTTCCTTTTTTTGTTGTAGCTGACACAAGAAATAAAATAACTGAACGAATAAGCACACATTAGGAACTGTTTTTCTCTCTCTTTTTTCCAATGTTAGCAGCAGCAGCAGCTAGTGAAGTAACCTATTCTGTGCAAGAAATACTGTACCCAAAGAGAAAGATTGTGCCAATATTGTTGTAGCTTAATTTTTTTTTAAATCTAAGAAACAACTAGCCTACTTACTGGTCTGCTGGTTAATGTTGATGAAAAAGGACCTTTTTTGGGTGGGGGCTTCTTCCCCCCCCCCCACAAAAAAAAAAGAAATTGCTACTATTTTCACCAACATTATCCAGTAGACCAGTTTTTGTTTTTTAGATACAAAAAAATTAAGGGGGGGAAAAACCAATACCGAGGCTTCTTTCGTACAAACAAACCAAAACGATTCGTAAAAAATGAAACCGACACAGCACTACAAATTGGATGCTAATAATCAGACTAGGAACAAAAATGAGGTTGTAGAAACTCGTGAACTATTGACGTTAATGACCTGAACCAGCGAGTGACTTTTTCATATTTGTGCATCGAAAATGTGCCAAACTTGAAGTTTGCAAATGTTTGAATATGTAGCATAATTTTTCCAACATATTCGCAAATTCAAAGCAGTTCGGCTCAATATAGAGTCTGAAAACATCACTCCGTTTACTACGAAAATTCATTATTAACGTTGAAGAAATCACTGTTTTTATGCCTATTTTCACAAAATCAAGATGTAACTATGCATCCGTGCAAATTTTCGATGATCAGCAGTTGCTGGTTAGAAAAGTACACAATCTTTTTCTTCAGGCTCACTACTTGGACTCAAAACACCTTGTAATGAACGTTTCGTCTGCAAGGTGTTTTTAGTCGAAGTAGTGAGCCTGAAGAAGATGATCGCCTGTATATTTTCATCGCCAGGAACTGCTGGTTGTTGAAAATTTGCAAGGATATGTAATTATATGTGGATTTTGTGAAAATAGGCATAAAAACTGTGATTTCTTCAACGTACAGTATTTTTCAATAGGGTCACACAGCATGATGATTGCCGCCAAACCTTTTAACACAAATACACACCAAGTACGCAGTTGCAAATCAACTGCTCATTTTAGACAACTTTGAAACAACAGCGTCGACTTTTTTTTTTCTTGGTGCATTTAATTCGCGCAAACCTCAAATGGTGCTGCACTCACCTTAACAACTCCTGGAATTTTGTTCCGGTGACTAGTTGTCGAATCCGCTGGCTTTTTTTTTTATAAAAATTAATTGGGTTATCTGTTTTGCTTTCATGTTTGGGCAAAGCCAATTCGCAGTCGATTTTATACAATTTTTAGAAATTTGTTACATTTTGCAGTACGTATTTACCAAATTTTGCCGAAATCAAGTGAGTGGTGGTTTACTTGGCCTACCGTTTCAAGAATAATTTTTACAACTTTTAGCCTAAAAATTATTGCAAAATTTGTAACTTTGGAAAAATCGCAGCGGTTATGTCCTTAGTGGTAATACATGGACTACTTCTGCTTTGCTCTGGTGCGATTAACTTGGCCAATAGGATTAACCTTGGCGGCTTCTCTTACCAGTTTTTGTTTTTGGTGGATTTTATTTTACATTAGGCTAAGCCCACTTTTTATTTTGGTTTTTTGACTTCCAACGTTGTGTTGCATTTGATGCTTTAGACCTACGGCACTAAGTAATGAATGATGATGTCAAACCATGATACAAAATTCTACACATGTTTTATTCATTTTGTCTGCCATGCATAACACCATCCATCGATACAAGGGCAGTTTTCACATACTTTCTTGTTGACTTATACACCACTGGGGGCCCATTTTAATACAAAAAGTTCTCATATCAGTTGCCTCTAAGATACCATCATTACAATCTTTCTCGTTTTGGCTACTGAGTCTTAAAGATCCAAAAGGTTTCTGCTACTGACCGATTTATATTTCGCTGCAATTCTCCAGCGAGTTTTAAACTTTTCTCGCCACACTGCAAAAACACTAGTCAGATACCATGTTGTTGCTTATGATAGTGTAAAATGGTGGCAGCAGGCATCTAGTAGAGAACCACTCGTGGCATGCTGTATAGACAGAGCAAGAGACCGGAGCGATACGAGAGAAATGGCCCAATCTCTGCCACAACACGTTGGGGACTAAAAGGTGTAGCAAAAACATAGCGTGGTAAACGGAAATTTTACTCGAGAAAAGTCACTCGTTATTACAAGCAAATTAGATAACTACAACTCCTTCCAACTAAATACAAAGTCGAAGCACCAAAATAAAGACACATAATCTTACAAGAAGAAGAAAATCTGTCCAAATTTCCACAAATTTTCAACAGATAGTGTGGCGGAGGATGAAATACGTCTCCCAACAGTCTTCTTCAGGCGCTATTTTGAGGTTTTACTGCTGCTTTGACTTGCATCAGTCCGAGTGTTTACATTCAAACTTTGCGGCAGCTGTGGCTTTCGATGTTGGTCAGGTGGTAGCCCTGGCCTTGGCCTTCGATGTTGTCGGGCCGTTTCCATTCGGTTGCAGGCTGGTGTGGAGGTCAGCTCTTACAAGGTATTGGATTGCTGGTGTGGAAGGTGGCTGGATATTCATGAGGTTCTCTCTTATGTGCCTGTATAGGACAGAGAACTACGACCTCATGTATATCCAGGTACCTTTCACATCTGCAATCCAATATGGTGTAAGAGCCGACCTCCACACCAACCTTGCAACCGAATGGAAATGGCTCGACTAACAACGAAGGCTACGGCTGCCCGTGGTTTGAAGGTAAACAAACGGAATGATGTGGGTCAAAGTAGCAGTAAAACCTCAAAATAGCACGTGAAGAATACAGTTGGGAGACGTATTTCATCCTCCTCCACGCAAACTATCGAAAATCTGCCGAAATTTCGGCCGATTTCCTCCTGCTTGTGAGATGGTGTGTCTTTATTTTGGTGCTACAATTTTCTGAACACTCGCAGTATAATGTGTTTACACCTGAACACCTATCGGTCACGGTTGAACACACGGCTGCGACCAACTGGTCTCCCGGTTACGACCAACTGGTCTCCCGGTTACGACCAACTGGTCTCCAAGCCCATAACCAACTGGTCTCCAAGCCCGCGACCAACTGG
>JAHWFP010256921.1:74565-112764 GCA_023313725.1 Lithobius niger
TTCGTTGTTTCACCAGCACTTGATGGCTACTCTGTATGTGTTTTTAATTACTAAAGTACTTTTTAACTTTCTGCTTTTAAGCTAGCTCTTAGGTAATTTGTTTCCCTCTCATCTATTAATGTCGAACCAACAACATCCATCAGCCATCCATAATCAACAACATCTAAGTAAGGGCTACAAAACATAACATGGTGTCAGAAGTCGTCTAGAGGCAAATTATAGAGGGAAGTCAACAATCAATCATCTACCACGAGACAGCATGGCGAAACTCCAAGCGTTAGCAGCATTTGAACCTGGCGACAATCCAGCAGAGTCTTGGGCGGACTGGAGAAGGTCATACGAAATTTATGAATTTCGGAATTTGAATTCCCAGAACCAGAGCAGGGACAAACCCGGACAGTGAAGGAAGTGCTCGATAAATTCGATGAACATTTTAAACCGTATAAAAACCCGACATTAGCTAGTTTCAACTTCATAAAAATGAAGCAAAAACCTGGACAATCGATCGACAGTTATGTAACCGATTTAAAACTACAGGCAGAACAATGCGAGTTTGGCGAATCTGTTGATCGTAGTGTAAAAGACAAATTAATAGTGGGAATCACGGATGTCAATTTGCGCGAGCGCATATTTCGCGATCCGAAGCTTACTCTCACGGAAGTGGTTGACATGTGCAAAACGGCAGAGGTTTCTAAAGTACATTCAAGTGAAATTTCAAATTCAACAGCCTCAGTTTGATATGTACTTGGACTTACATATTATTGGGTTGCTCAAAGCAACTTACCCTAACTAAAAGGAAGGGCACAAACACTCGTGTTGACGTCTAGTAACTGGTTGTTTATTATGAGCTAGGCACATACATTTATAGCTTATGCTGAGTCACATGGTTTGTTACTATTGGCTAACAATAACTGATAGGTGCAAGATGCACCCTGTAATAACGAATCAGAGCAATGATATTTAACACCATGAAATGGCAAAGGATAACATGCAAATACTGTGTGCACGAAAGGTGCACACAACAACAAATCTAGGAACAGACCAATGCCCCCCTATTCATGAAAGCATTAACTATTTATTAATCATTTACTTCGTTTCGTATAACATTTGATCAGTTTAAGAATTCATTTTCTTTAAAAAAAATTTTGTAGATTTCTAGACCAAACTTTATTATATTGCTGGTCTGCAAAAATTTTAAACTGTTATTTGCCAAATAACGAAATTTATGACCTTAGCAACATGATTTAAAGATGTACAGTACAATGACGCTGTCAAAAATTCAATACGAACTGACAATTCAATTGATAATTAATTATTTCATAATTAGAATTAAATTTTCAAATACTCAGAAATTGATGTTCGCATTTTCTTTGTGCCTTACTTCAAAATTGATTTTATATTGCCGGGAATAGTTTTTGTAGCTTGTTGGGTACTTCCAGCAATTGGTAGTTTTTCATAACCACAGACGTCAAACTTTGTTTCTATTTGAGTAAGTCAATTGGCTTTGCTGCTCCCCAATTTGACGGCTTTTTCCTCGATAGAGAAAAAATAGAAAAGAAAACACAATTCATTAGACATAATATTTTTTACAAATTTTTTTTGAAACAATTTATAACAATTCTACAGTTCAGTGCTTCTTTTCTCTAAAAAAGAAGTTTGTCTATTCAGACTACGAATAACGTTAGACGAAACATTTTCCTGCTACTCAGGACAATTAAAACCGAAGTCTTTCTACGAGTTCACAATTAACTGATACGAGAAAATTTGGGTGCTACTCGTCCACAATTAAAATCGTAGTCAACATTTAATCGTTAAATTTTAATTTTGATTAACAATTAAAAGTGAACACACATAAAACTCGAACGATACTTTACAATACCTGTTACTGAAGCCAACACTTCATTTAAATTATTACAATTCGGTGAATTGAAAACTAGTTCTGCTAATTATCTGCAGGAGATAGAAAACATAGCATTAGACATTTTAAAATTCCAACAAAGTCATTTCACAAGTTCAACTTAATTGGCTTAATCTTCTTTCGTTGTGCTTGATTTTTTGCGAGTGAAGTTTCCGGGCTGGCTTTACGTTTAAATTGGATTTAGAGCTGCCAGCTGTGTGTTCGGAAAGTTCAGGTGCTTTATCAGAATTTTGACTGTCAATAACAACATTCGGGGCCGATGGACTTGATTTTCGCCCAAGGGACTTTGTACGTGTTTCTGATTTATTTTGCAACGGAATGTTTTCTTCAGCTTGCGAATCACTCACATCGTGTAAATAAATTTTCACTTTCTTCTTAGAACTTGAGCCATTCGAAGGAACTTGGGAAATTGGTGACTGTTGCTTGCTAGATGACGCAGGCATATCATTAGTTGCGTCAACGAGTGGGGTGACGCCCTTATTAGGCAATGTTTTGTTTCTCTCAGCCTGATTGGGTGATGTAAACACGATCGACTGCCTTCTAGACTTCTGACTCACGTGGTTTGGAGAATGAGCCGGAACTGAGCTTGGAAAATCGGCATTCTTCGAATTTTGCGTGTTCTTGTGTGGAGAGCCATCGGGATTTATCGTTTCATTGGGCAAACTTGCGCGAATTTGCGATATGTTACGGCGTAGTTTTAAACCACTTTCCGTGAGTACTTCGTAGTTTGAATGGTCCAAACATTTAAATATCGCTGCTTGTTGCCAAAGCCTCTTGCTAACGGTGTAGTCTCTAGTCCAGATAGGTGAGAATTCTTGAAACACTTCATGCTTTTTGTGTGCGGAACTTGAGTTTATTTTATCCTGCTTTATTTTTATTTTCTGCTGTAAATCGGGTTTTAGCAAGTCTAGGCAAGTTCGAATTTCTCTACCGAAAAATAATTTTGCAGAAGTTTCACCTGTAACCGTGTTGGGACAATTTCTGCTTGCAATATGGAACTCGTTTAAAGATCTTTTAATAGTTTTACCTTCACTGCATGCTGCTTTGAAAGCCTTTTTGAACTCACGAATATAAACTTCACTAAATCCATTCTGCTTAGAGTCGTAAGGCGCACCTGTTAGATGCCTAATTCCCAGTGTTTTAACAAAAGTTTGAAACGAGCTACTCATCCATTGCGGCCCATTATCTGAAACGAGCGTTTTCATTTGCCCGAATTCGGCCATATACTGTTCAAAAACTTCTATAACTTTATCAGATGTAGTTTTCTTCATAAATTTTACAAACGGGAATTTGCTATGCGCATCAACAATAACAATGAAAGTTAAACCTTCAACAACGCCAAAATCAGAATGAATTCTGTCCATGGGCTTAAGGGGATACTCCCAAGAATGTTTTGGACCAGGTGGCTTTTCACCTTTTAGCTCTTGGCAAGCAGTACAACGTTTTACTTTAGCCTCTAGGTCAACATCAATATTACGCCACCAACATTTTCCTCGTGCTAAAGATTTTATCTTAATCCCTAAGTGTCCGTCGTGCAGATCTTGCAGTATTCTGTCGCGCAGGCTGGTAGGCATGATTACACGCAATCCCCAAAACAGGGTTTCACACTCTACAGATATTTCATGTTTTCGTAAAAAATGCGGCTTTAATTCAGCCTCTTCTGTTTTTTCGGGCCAGCCATGCTTGACATACCTCAAAATTCGCACGAGAACAGGATCTTTTTTAATTGCCTTAACTAGGGTACTATTAAGTACTGGTAAGGATTCAATGGACTGTGCAAAAAGCACTTTGAAAGAAGTTTCATCATCCGAATCCTCAGCAGTATTTTCAAGTGGCAAACGAGACAACATATCAGGTGTTAAGTTGTATTTTCCAGGCACATGTTCTAATGTATACGAGTAGCCATTTAACTGAAGTGCATAACGCTGCACACGGCTCACAGCCATTTGAGGTATTCCATTTTTTGGACCAAAAATCCAAATAAGAGCTTTCTGGTCTGTTTGGAGAGTGAAATGATTTGAATACAAGTATTAATAATTTTTTCACTCCCCAAGAAACCCCAAGCGCTTCTTTATCAAAATGAGAATAATTTTGCTCTGCTTTTGTGAGCTTCCTTGAAGCGAATGCAATAGGTTTATCTTGGCCATTTGGTAGGGTATGCATCAAACACGAACCTAGACCATAGGGACTTGCATCTGTGGCCAGTTTTAGCTTATATTTGGGATTATAGTAAACTAATACATTGGAAGTTTTGAACAACTGTTTTATTTTAGTCATAGCTGCATCGCAAGAAGGGCCCCAAACCCACTTTTGCTTGGGACTAAGTAATTTGGTTATGGGAATCAATTCATGAGCCAAATTTGGCAGGTATTTTGCATATTGATTAATAAAACCGAGAAAACTTTGCAACTCAGATATATTTCTAGGATTAGGAGCATTCATCACTGCCTCAATGACCTCTGGTAAGTTTGTCAAACCTTCTGAATCGATTTTATGTCTTAAATATTTCAGTTCAGATTGGTAAATTCTACACTTCTCCAAATCAAGCCGGGCTCCAGAATTTTGCAAGGCAGACAACAATTTGTCAAGATTGTCATCATGTTGAGCACCCTGCCCACTGACGAGAATATCGTCGTAAAATGGTTCACAATTGCTAATTCCTGATGTTACGCTGACCATTAATCTTTGGAAGATACCTGGGCTGCTAGCCAACCCAAATGGACATCTTAAAAATTTAACAATCCAAGGGGCGTATTAATTACAAGTGCTTCCTGCGATTCTGAATCTAACTCCATCTGAAGGAATGTATCCTTAAGGTCAATCAGACTGAAAGTATCACTTCCAGAAAGCCTGCCAAACAACTCGGCAGCAGTGGGAACCGGGTAATGGTCAATTTCGAGCTGCGGATTAACGGTAGTTTTATAATCGCCAACAATTCGAATACCTACGACCTGCTTTATGGACCACCACAATGTGCGTGGCCCACCTGCTGGTACTTACCGGCTCCAAAACTCCAAGGGACACCAAGCGTCTAATCTCGTCATTAACCTTATCAATAAGTGCCAGTGGCATCAGTCTAACTTTACGAAAAACAGGAACAGCATCAGGCTTCAATTTGATTTTTGCTTTAAAGTTCTTAAAACATCCTAACCCTGGCTTGAACAGTTCAGGAAACTTAGCCGTTAAAGCCTCGGGTGTAACAACAGTTCTTTTAACCTCAAGTGCTTCAAATTCCTGAAGCAGTCTAATTTTGTTTAAGACTAGTGGGTAAAACTGTTTCAAATCAAAATCAAAAATTGCCAACCAGTCCTTTCCCATCAAAGGCTGAAGTTCTTTATTAGCAATTAAAGCCTGAACCTGCTCAACTCTTTCACCAATTTGCACTTTAACTTTAATGGCACCAAAAACTTTATCTACCTGACCAGTCCAGGACTTGACAAAAATATTTGGTTTTAACAATTTACATTCTTTAAAATATGTGTGATACCAACTTAGTGGTAAAATTGTAGCATCACAGCCACAATCAGCGTCTAATGGCAACTTTACACCATTGATGTCACACTCGACAGACCATCTCTCAGCTTTAAGCGAATTAATGCACACCGTGTTGTTCTCTAAGTAATCAACAGATTCGTCACTACTTTCATGAACACTGGAACTCTCATCCGGTGTGCTACACTCAGATTCTTCATTTTGTTCCAAAAAATGTGCTTTGTTCTGCTTGTAACCATATTTAAACTTCTTGCCAGTGCTTTTCTTAGGACGGGGTTTAGACTCTGATGACTGAGTACTCTGTTTA
Source organism: Lithobius niger (assembly GCA_023313725.1). Lineage (NCBI taxonomy): Eukaryota > Metazoa > Arthropoda > Chilopoda > Lithobiomorpha > Lithobiidae > Lithobius > Lithobius niger. Next base: position 80,283 of record JAHWFP010256921.1, read on the forward strand.
CCCGTTTTGTTTTGCGAGCAAACTGCCTTTAAATGTCCTTTGACATGGCAACGGCCACAGGTGTAGTCTTTAAAGCGGCAACAGGCTCTCCCGTGTCCCTTAAAACCACAACAGAAACAAACCATATCTTTAGAACTTGAAGAGGATGGTTTACCTTGCTGATAACCGATTTTACTTTTCTTTAGTTTTAACAAAATTTACACTACTAGCGCTGGTTTTTAACTCTTGTTGGTTCAGTTCAGCTGCTTCCAAAGAAAGTGCTAGTTCAACTGTAGCTTTTAAATCTAAGGTTTTCTTAATCAGCTGTCGTTGTATAAAATTGAGCTGTGAACACCACCAACAATTCGATCCCGGATCATTTCATCTTTAATTTTGCCTGCAACAATAGCATCGTAACCACAATGCTTGATTAATTGTTTTAAAGCATCAACGTACTCTGCTATTGATTCATTTGGTTTCTGTGACCTCTTGTTAAACCTGAGCCTTACTGATATTGTGCTAGGTGCTGGTTCAATAGATGTTTCTACTGCTTTAATTAAAGCGTCATACGTAACGGTTGTAACTGTAAGTGGATCGATAATTCGAACAATTTTCTGAAACATTGCATCCCCAACACTAGCTAATAATACGTCGCAACGATCTTCATCTTTAATTTTCTTTGCTTTAAGAAAACCAAATCGCAAAATGTACATAGACCACGAATGCTTACTTGGTTCATAAATATCAAACAGCTTCAGTGCCACCAGGCATTTTAAACTGAGCTAATTAACAAAGCTAAATTAATTTTATCAAAAGGCCTTTTATTTGACAAAACTCAATTTGCACTAAATCTACCTAAAACAATCGTTAAACGACCTGCAACTACAGTTTTTAGGATTTTAAAAATTTTACTCACACAAGTAGCATTCAAATTTACAGCCTAAGCTAATTGACAAGCTAACTTTGTTTTCAAATAACAAGCACGATAAGCAATTGACCATTAAACTTATCTAAACCAGGTAATTAAGCCAACAAAAATGACAAATCATTCAACGCAAAATTTAAACACTATACGTTATAGGCTTCAATTTAAAACGTTAAATTTTCATGCTTACTAGTTACAAACATACTAGTCAAAATATCAAGTTTACTGGGCAGTTTTAGACACCTAGAGAACAACACGGTAAGCAAAAAGAGCTAGAAAGCCGTTTGCACATCAAAATAAGTAATAAAGTTATTAGCTAGTTAACTTCAGAACCTCAAGCTTAATCTGTGCATGGCAAATTTCACAGAAATACGCTAATTTCGGTTGCGATTTTCCGACATCCCTAGCCAGTATAGTCAAGCATAGGAAGTCGCAAGGCGTCGCCTCGACACAGCCTTTAAACTAAATTACGAAACCAGCTATAACATATGAAATACACAGAAAAATTGGTAGTAAAATTACTACAACAGCTAATTCTGACAGTAAACTATATTTAGTCAGAAATTGCGCCAACACAATCACCAGTGAAAAGTGAAACAAAAACTGTTTCAAATTGAACAAGGTTACTTAATTATCCCCCAGCGCATGACTACAGTTATTCGCCAAATAACCGAAATTCAAGCTTACCTCAAACTCGGAGCAGGAAGTTCGAAGCTGCAGGGGAAATTTAAGCATAACAAAGTGTAGAGGTAGGCCATAGCCATAACCCTCGTCGCCAGTTGATATGTACTTGGGTTGCTCAAAGCAACTTACCCTAACTAAAAGGAAGGGCACAAACACTCGTGTTGACATCTAGTAACTGGTTGTTTATTATGAGCTAGGCACATACATTTATAGCTTATGCTGAGTCACATGGTTTGTTACTATTGGCTAACAATAACTGATAGGTGCAAGATGCACCCTGTAACAACGAATCAGAGCAATGATATTTAACACCATGAAATGGCAAAGGATAACATGCAAATACTGTGTGCACAAAAGGTGCACACAACAACAAATCTAGGAACATACCACAGTTGAGCAACTATCCAGCCAAGGTATGAATAAAAGAAGGGGTTTTAATCATCGTACACAAACTGGTGGCCAGCAACAAAGCCACAATGCCAGTTGACAAGTGACACACCCAACCAGTGACATGAACAATCGATCAACAGCATCGAGTCATCAACAATCTCGTCGTCCGTGCTCCAGATCCGGTACGATGCATCAACCACGTCAGTGTCCGGCGTTTGGAAAGATTTGCCACAATTGCAAATTGCAAAATCATTTTTCGAAAGTTTGTCGGCAACCTCGAAAAAATTTTCAACAACAACAACATCGACCACAACGCAATGTAGAATTACTGCAGCATGATGAAGCAAGTGACATTGTTTATCTTGGAGAGCTGACTGTAAGTGCTCTTGACAGTCAGTCTGATGAATGGTTTCAAGCTATAATGGTTAATGGCCACACAGTGAAGTTTAAATTAGACACAGGGGCTCAGGTTAATGTGATGCCAAAAATTGAACTGCTTAAGTGGGAAGTCAAGCCTGTTGTTCGTTGCACAAAAATTCGAGTGTCAACATACTCTGGTGAGTTATTGCCAGTGATAGGTGAGTGCACCTCGGACTGTGAAGTAGGGGAATCGAAGCTGCAACTAAGCTTCGTAGTTGTCGATGTTGACGCCAAACCAATATTAGGTATAACTGCCTGCCAAAAATTGCATCTTGTAAAAAGAGAAATTATCGTTGATCAGCCACCACACTCAGCTGTTCAAAACATTAATACACAAAATAAAGATCCAGCAGCAGTCATAGCCAAATATAGTGATTTGTTTACTGGAGTGGATCGACTTCCAGGCGTACACAAAATTGTGCTTAAAGAAAATGCAGTTCCTAGTGTGTGCGCAGCAAGAAAAGTACCCCTAGCATTAGAAGGTAAACTTAAAGATGAACTTGAACGTATGGAAAAAGCTGGTATTATTAAAGTAGAAGAACCAACTGACTGGGTTAACCCAATTACCATGGTAGAGAAGAAAAATGGATCTCTTCGCATCTGTTTAGATCCGCGTAGCCTCAACAATGCTATAAAGAGACAACATTATCAAATACCATCACCTGAAGTATTGATAGCCAAGCTAAAGGGTTCAAAACTATTTACCTTGCTTGACGCCGAGCAAGCTTTTTATCATCTAGTGCTGGATGAAGAAAGCTCATATTTATGTACTTTCATCTCGCCATTTGGCAGATATCGTTTCCTCGTTATGCCAATGGGCCTAATCTGTGCACCTGAAATTTTCAGAAGGCCATGGATGATCTATATGCAAACTACCCTAACATCAATCCCTATTTTGATGACAGGTTGGTTAACTCAACTAAAGAACAGTCGCACAGTGAACAGCTACAGAGTGCTTTACAAGTAGCACGAGAAGGTGATCTGCATTTCAATGGTAAGAAACTACAGCTAGTCGTCACAAAATTGAAGTATTTAGGGCATATTGTTTCAACAAAAGGTATCGAAGTTGATCCAGACAAGGTTACAGCGATTAAAACCTTTCCATCTCCTACAAACCAGCAGGAACTTCAAAGATTCTTAGGCATGGCAACCTACCTGCTTAAATATGTACCACACCTATCTGAAGAAACACATCAGCTACGTGATCTTCTTCGAGCATCTACTGCATGAACTTGGGATGTGAACAGTGAATCGTGCTTCAACAAGGTGAAAGGAATGCTAAACACAACCCCAGTCTTGGCATTTTTTGACCACAACAAACCAATACAACTGTCAGTTGACGTGAGTTCGTTTGGTTTGGGAGGAATACTGTTGCAGTGTGGGAGACCAGTGGCGTACACTTCGGCCACCCTGAACAACACCCAGCAGAAGTACGCACAAATTGAGAAGGAGTTACTTGCCGTCGTACACGCGTGTGAACATTTCCACTACTATGTTTATGGTCGTTCGTTTGAGGTTCAAACAGATCACAAGCCGTTAATAGGACTAATGAACAAGCCCTATGAGCAAATGTCTCCAAGATTGCAATGCCTAATGCTACGGCTACACCGTTATGAAGTGCATCTAACCTAAGTGCCTGGAAAACACCTAACAGTCGCTGATGCTCTCTCCAGAGCACCCGAAAACAACAAAACTGTGGACACATCAGAAACAGATGGTGCTTTTATGACTAATGTGTCTTTACTTGTGCAAGCTTCAACTCCAAAACTAAAGCAGATTCAACATGAAACCGCCAAAGATGAAACACTTCAAGTTGTAATCCAGTACATACAAACGGGATGGCCACATCACAAAGCCAGCGTGCAACGAGAAGCACAGCCGTATTGGGATTTCAAAGAGGAACTATACTATGAGGACGGACTGTTATGCAGAGGCCAGCGATTAGTACTTCCATCAACATGTCGTCGTGATGCGCTTAAAAAAGTACACATTGGACATCGTGGCATTGTATCATGTAAAAACCTTGCCCGTCAGTCGCTTTTTGGCCTAACATCAACAAAGACATAACAGAAATGGTCACAAATTGCTTGACGTGTCAACAGCACCAACGACAAAACCAGAAGGAACCTCTTCATGACAGAGAATTGCCAGACCGTCCGTGGGTAAAGCTGGGAATTGATTTCTTCACTTTACGTAATCTGAAATATGTTGTAGTGATTGACTATTTTTCTAAATTTGTGGATTTACATCAAATGCAGTCAACGACTGCTAGGTCCCTAATTAATGCACTTAAACTGATATATTCAAGGTGGAGTCTGCCGGAAGAGGTCCTGTCCGATAATGGACCTCCTTTCGGTTCAGCAGAATACAAACAGTTTAATCACGAATGGGACATAGTGATTAACACAAGTAGTCCAAATTTTGCACGATCGAATGGTCAAGTGGAACGTTGCATTCAAACTTTGAAAAATAGCTTAGCAAAAGCAGCAGAAACTGGACAAGACTTGCATGCGGTGCGCATGGCTTACAGGAGTACTCCAAGCAATGGACTGCCTTCACCATCACAGATGCTAATGGGTCGGCGACCGCGAACTCTGATTCCAACTACACAACAGCCATTACAGCCACAGTTTGATTGCACCGAATTCAATCGACAACTTATTCTTCAACAGCAGCAACACAAACATGGTGATGAGCATGCAAAGGAGCTTCCGCCTCTTTCTGTAAACCAACAAGTAGAGTACCAACTGAACGACAAATGGGAAAAAGGGAAAGTGAAAACAGTGGGGCCACAACCACGTTCCTACATCATATCCGGAGAAAACGGTTATGAATACCGGCGCAACCGTTTCCATCGAAAGCCACTCACTGGAAATTAAAATCATCGAGTAGTCACCGTGCCAACAGCTGAGGACTATTATCAACAACCAAGAAGAGTTCCAGTGCAACCCTCTCTTCCTCAAAATCGAGTGCAGCAACCAGGGGTTACCCGATCAGGTCGAGTCGTTGTTCGTCCACAAATGTATGGACAGTGGGTAACTAAATGAACAAATATAAAAAAAATAATAATTGGTTTGAGTAAAAGAAGTCTAGGCTAAAGTGTTTCCATATTGAAAAAGTCGGTATTTTTAAAATTTGAAGCTGTTTGTCTACATAGGTCTGTTTCAGTAGCCTATTTGCAAGTTGAAAAGTCAGTGTTGTTTAAATTTAAGTTGTTTGTTTACATAGGCCTATTTCAGTTGCTTATTCATGTAACCTATTCAGATTGTTTTAAAATGCAAGCCCTCAGCTATTTAAAAAAAAAGGGCATGTTATGTATTAAGATCAGCACCACTGATTTCTACGTGGTGCGCTCCAGTTTAATAAATATAGATGCGACCTAGGGGCACCCCGACGCCATCTTGGTTGTAGTCAGCATGAGCCAAACTAGCTCTTAAGTAACTTGTTTCCCTCTCATCTATTAATGTCGAACCAACAACATCCATCAGCCATCCATAATCAACAACATCTAAGTAAGGTCTACAAAACATAACACAAACAAAGCTCGCATATTCAAGCAACGGTCTCACAAAGACTTTAAAAGCCCAAACAAGAGTAGTTGGTCACCAGAGCGAAAGTACCTTTTTATAATAGCAGCATGCTGTCTTGCTGTTTTAACTATTTTATTACAATGTGTGGTAAAGCATAGGTCATTTGACATCTAAATACCTAGATCTTTGATAACCGCAGTGACAGACCTACTTTCGACAGCGGACAAGTTATTCTTGGCATAATGAATTTGTGTTCTGCCAAAGGAAGTTGCCAGTCGTAGGACCAGGATTGCAGGATGTTAAGTTCAATTTGAAAATTGTTGTGAGTAGAATCATCCACCACTGCACCAAATTGTTTAACATCATCGCCGAATTTGATTAGAGCGATATCGCTGATAGAAGGTTTGAGGTCATTGATAAAAATAATAAAAAAGAACGGACCCAGGACAGATCCTTGTGGTACTCCACTGGCGACAGTTATGGGAGAAGATATCTTTTACCATCAAGCTCAACCCAGTGTTTCCTACCAACTAAAAAATACTTGAGCCAATTAAATAACTTACCACTAAACCCGTAAATAGGTAATTTTATTGACAATTTTTCGTGACTAACAGAATCGAAAGCTTTAGCATAGTCCAGATAAATTACATCTACAGGGATACCATGGTAAATATGTGAGGTCCAAAAATCTAAAGAGCACAATAGTTGAGTGCTAGTGGATCGTCCTTCAACAAAACCAAATTGGTTATTAAAAATCAGATCATATCTATCAATGTGGTCGACCATTTCCTGTTTAATGATTGTTTCAAAAACTTTACAAGAAACACAAGTCAGAATAATTGGGCGATAGTTAGAAGGGTCGGATGTTTCACCCTTTTTAAAAATCGGGGAAATTTTTCCTATTTTCCACTGAGTAGGCAAATCCAGGAAAGTGGTACACAAATTTCGTGCTTGATTTCCTTAAGCAAGAATGCTGATAGACCGTCAGGGCAAACCGCATAACTCGGTTTGATTTAAGAATAGCTTTCAACACTTCTTCTACAGTTATAGTCCTAACTATGCATTCCGGAGCGTTAAACTGGAATGGTATGTCAGGCTTGAAGCCATTTTCAATGTAAATTTTTTAAAATTCGTTTGCAAAAACATTTGTTTTATCGTTTGATTCAAGAATTAATTTAGGTCCTATTTTAAGCGGCGGAAGAGTACGACACCTACTGGATTTAGTTTTAACAAACTTATATAGGCTGGTTAGATTTCCTTTTTTTTATAAGATTTTGTTCAGTATCATTTTCAAACTTGCGCAATGCATTAGAGTGTACATTTTTGCAAATATTAAATTTTTATTAGATTAGCTGTAGTCTCTCTCAAGTCTATAAATTCTCCATAATTTAAGCTTTAACCTGGCTAATTTTTTAATGCAAAGTGGAATGTGGACTTTGTTGGTTTTCCTATGGTTTGAAGTACTATCATATGATTGTTTTACAGATAAATTAATAACAGTCTAATACAGATAAATTAATAACAGTCTAATACAGATAAATTAATAACAGTCTAATACAAGCCTAACAAAACATTCATACATATGGTTCACATCTGTTAGATGTAGAAGGTACTCTGGCCATGGGACGAGTCCTAGGTTATATCTTAGTTTATCAAAATCCAAGGGGTGACGTGGCATCGAGTCGGTTTCTTTATGCACATGCACATATTTTGCACCCACAACCTGGAAACCGACCACTACCACCAACGTTATACCAAGAATATTAATGTTAAAGACCATTCGGTCATTCGATACTAGAATGAGGTCTAAAATGTTAGGGCCCCGTGTAGGCTCAGTTACAATTTGCGTTAGCCCTAACTCGGAGGTAAAGTCAAGAAATTATTTACTATTTTTGTGACTAGCAGACGGAACATCCCATGTTACGAATGACATGTTAAAGTTATCAAGCATGATTGTATCCAAGGTAGTCGAATAGAAAAAAAGATTTGTATCAGAACACATGGACTCGACTTAAGTGTAATTATAGTTGTCTGGTAAGTAGCCTAGAATAAACCGAACACTCAGTGTCATTAGATATATACATAGAGTTTCACTCTGATTTCCAGAACCCACCAAGTTGCAGGGGAAATTATAGTAAGCTAGTAAACTGTTGTTTTTGACAGCTATTGAGTTAATTTATTAGGCTATCAAACTTGTACATTTTTTAACTAGATATAAATTTATAGAAAGCAAGTACATGTATATTTTGAAAGCTGTTCAAATAAACTTTATTACGCTAATAAAATAGAATACGGGTGGGGAACCAGACAATAATAAATTAATTTTGTATTTAATAGTAACTAGTTAAGGATGAACTTGACTACATTTGGTTAATTATTTAAAATTGTGAATTTAAATGGATTGTTCCATTTTATGTTAAGAAGGGACTTGATTGAATTAATTTTTTTCCCATTGTCGATTATGGGATCGAAATGGGAGACCCCGCAAAATCTAGTGGTATGTTCGAGCGATTTTATATTGAGCTTGATTCTTGGGATACACAGCGCTTAGCATATTTTATCAAAGCAAAAAAAATTGCCGATGATGATTGCATCAATGTTTTGATGGTGAGCGTGGGCCATGAGATGTTTGATCGTATTTTAAATATTTTGGCCCCAGATTCGCCTAGTGAAACGACGTACGATGATTTAATCAAGGACGTATTAGTTTACCTTGAGCCCCACCCAAGTGTTGTTTCAGAGCGTTTACAATTTTTTAGACAAAACCAACAAGCAGAGGAGTCAGACAGTGAATATATTTGAGCACTCAGAATGATGACTAAGTTTTGTATTTCGAGTTATGCAAAGAAGTTAACAAAGCAATGATTCGTGACGGTAATTGTTTGGAAACCTTACTTTTCACGCTATTGACTTAATTCACCTACCTATCGATTCCTTTCGTCGTTAGGGTTCCAAAAATCATAACGAAAACGTGTGCAAACGTTTTTTTATTTAAAAAAATTATTAAAACACGCTAAAACGCTACGCACAACAAGCTAGAAGCGGCAGCTATTCTACGCGATGATTCCGCAACTAGAAAACCTGATTTCAACCAGAACGTTACTAAACGAAAATTATCTCTTTCCTAGGCATACGGTGATATTTGTGGCCGGATTTACAGTTCGCAGGGGCGCGCTTTGCGCGCATTATCATATACATCGAGAATTGGTGTAATCAGAAATAGTATGACGCAAGCATTTGTGAAACAAGGAACAAATTATGCTACTTCCTTGTTTCACAAATGCTTGCGTCATACTTTTTCTGATTACACCAATTCTCGATGTATATAATAATGCGCGCGAAGCGCGCCCCTGTGGTCTGTGATTCCGGCCGCAAATATCGATATACACCAACCAATTTTTCGTCTGCTTCAGCCATTTCGTCTGCTACCGGAACGAGATAATTTCCGTATACTCAGGGGCACGGAATCAGGTTTTCTTGTTGCCCATCCACCTCGCAGCATCGCGATGACGGAACGACAGTTGTGCGTAGCGTTTTAGCGTGTTTTAATAATTTTTTTTTTAAATAAAAAAGCGTTTGCAAACGTTTTCGTTATGATTTTCGGAACCCTAACGACGAAAGGAATCGATAGGTAGGTGAATAAGGTCGATAGCGTGAAAAGTAAGGTTTCCAAACAATTACCTTCGTGACTGCCTTATTGGTCACTAATCATTTCTTTGTTAACTTCTTTGCATGAATCGAAATCGCAAAACATATTCATTGTTTTAAGTGTTGAAATATTTTCACCGACCGACGCTCCAATTTTTGGTTTCGTCTAAAAATTTTTAAATGCTCTGAAACAACACTTGGGCGGGGCTCTACAACGTGAGTTGCTTAAAAACACCGCAGCACTTAAAGAATATACTGAATTAGCTTCATCTCTCGAAGCAGCAACTGTTGACCAAATTGAAATTCCGGGGGGGGGGGGGTACAGTAGCAACGAATTTAGTTAAATGCAAATTTAATCCAAGCTAAAAACAAAGCAAAGCACGAGCATCCAGTGTTTTTGGGATACATCCGCTTGAGGTGCAAGTACAAAGAGTATTCTTGTGGGCATTGTCACGAGAAGGGTCACATTAAAAACCGTTTGTCAGAAAAAATCTAGTGACGAATGCAAACGGGCATCAGCACCTGGAATACCTTTGCTGAAGACGAAAGTGCACAAGAAATCTAAATTTAAATATGGGTATAAAAAGGTTAACAAATTGCAGCACCATAACGAATCATCTGCTGCTGAACTGAAAGTGAAACTGAGTCTGAAGTTGAGAGTAGCAGTGATTGTTTTTCCAACAACACACTAAGCATAAATTAGGCTAGCACGATGATACATGAAGGCAAACAAATGGTGGATCCATTGCCTTATTAATGACAAAATTGTCATTACAAATAGATAGTGGTTGTGACAGAACCATTATTCCCATTTCATGGTACGAGCACTACGTTTCAAGTTGCAAACTTCAACAGTGCGGTTTCGCCATGATGCAGTAAAATGGCGAACCTGGCTCAGTGTTAGAAATTATCAATGTCAAAGTTAAAATCGGTGAACAAATTGAAAATTCTGACATGATCGTGTCAAGTGAAGAAAGACCATCATTGTTGGGCAAAGACTGGATCTGTAAATTTAGGGTTAAAATGGATGAATTTTGGTGTTTACAAAATTACAGCGTGCAAAGTTGCAAAACGGAGAAAGTTGCAAAAACGAAATGTTAATGCCAAAGAAATTGAATTAAAATATCCTGAACTTTTTCAACCTGGGTTGGGAAAGTTCGAAGGGTACAAAGCCAAAATACAGTCAATGGCTGATGCAAAGCCTATTTACAGAAAAGTAAGGCCTGTACCATTAGCTTTAAAAGAAAAAGTTAATGATGAAATAAAACTGGCTGGTAGGATTGGGAATTTTGGAAGCAGTCACAACAAGCGCCTGGGCTACTACTCCAATCGTGATCGTTCTTAAACTGAACGGTCAGATACGAATAGTGGGAGATTAAATTTACAACTCGAAATCTATCATTTTCCAACAGCTGCCGTATTATTTAGCAATTTAGCAGGTTGTGACACATTTAGCCTGCTCGATCTCAAGGATGCTTTCCTACAAATCGAGTTACACAAAAATTCGCAAAATCTTTTCACAATTAACATTCTACTTCATCTCTTAAAGTGGCTAAAGGCGTCCCTCGGTTCAGTAGCTGCCCCGTAATATATCAGCACTTAATGACCGGCCTTACGGCAAATATTCTAAGGTGCGAACCATTTTACGACAACATATTAGTCAGGGGTAAAGGTCATGAACACGACGAATCTTTACACAAGCAACTTAAAGCTTTACAAAACTCTGGATTGTGCCTTGGAATTGATATATGCAAACTGTCGCAGCCCAAGGAGTATTTAGGCCATATCGTAGATAAGGTTGGCACAGATACGCTACCAGATTGGTGGTATCGTAAAAGCACCACACCCCACTAATACTTTTGAGTTAAATGGTTTTTAAGGTGTATAAACCAGTACTCACCAAACCTGGCACAAGTTTTGGCTCCTATTACTAGGCTATTAAGCCCCAAAGTTAAATGGGCACGATGGGAAGAATGCTCAAAATCAGTTGAAACTGTTAAAAAGTTATTTGTGCAATCTAAGGGTTTGGTTCAGTATAACGCTAAACTTAAGCTCAAACTCAATTGTGATACAAGTTCTTATGGGGTAGGCTGTTGTTTGAAGCACGTGATGCCAAATGGCACTGATCGCCCCATAGCTTTGCGTCCAGGAAACTGACTCCAGTGGAGCAAGCCTACTCTCATTTTGACAGAGAGGCCCTGACCATCTAGTGGGGAGTAAAGAGATTTCAGCCCCTGTTTTGGAGCTTGTCATTTTGTTTTCGCAGTGCAGAAGTGATAAGAAAAATTCAAGTAGTTCAACCGCTTCAATTAGTTCAACCTCAAACTACAAATCCAATTTCTACATCTGGTGTGTTAAGTCTACATTCAGCAATGAGAAATGAGGAATACTATTGCAAACAACTTCAGCACTGGTTCGTGGGCTAGAAGGGACTTCAAAAGCTAGATGTCTGTTTGACAGTGGAAGTCATCATACATTCATTTGAACTTCTGTGTCTCAGTGATTAGGATTGCAGAAAGTTGAAAAGCAACAGGTAAAGTTGAATGTGTTTGGTGAAGAGCAAAAAGAGAGCCTAAATTGCAAGTGGTGAGACTTAATTTGGAAAATAGTGTCACCAGTGATAACTTTGTAATTGAAGCTCTAGTCTGACAAAATTTGTTTTTACTCTCAATATCCTTCCTAGTGATCATACGAGGTCATGCTTGCAATCAGTTATTGGGGTTCAGCTTTCTGACTTACCTGAAGATGACACTGATAAATCCAAAGTAATTGACGTTATTGTTGGAGCAGACAAGTACTGGCAATTAGTCACTGGAAAGACACACAGGTTAACTGAATCACATGTTGCAGTTGAAAGTCGTCTGGGATGGATGCTTCATGGAATGTGCATTTCGTCTGTCCAGGAGAGCATTCAGCAAGTGTTTCACATAGGAGTAAGTCAAGAGGAGGAAGATTCATGGATCCTACAGCAGTTTTTGCAGATACATAACATGGGGATACATGAGTCAGAATCTACACTGTCAGAATGAACACTGTGAATGAAGTACTTCGGTATTTTACTGAGACAATTAAACTAATCGATGACCAATATGAAGTTAGCTTACCCTGGAGGTAAAACTAGCTTGAGTTAAATTCAAATGGGCCACCTTAGCACTCGCGATTGCCGCCAGGAGGAGTCGTGTACTACTGGTCCTTCACTCTCTTCTCGCGTGGAAGCAATGGCTGGCGTTCAGTACGAACCAAGACGGATCGAGCCCAATTTATTGCGGCATGGAGCTTCAAACATATGGGAAAAAAACAAGATTTGATAGACGAGGTTGAAAGTTACTTCATTCTAAATATTAAATCCAAAATATGCAGCGTGGCTACTAAATAAACGGTGTCCTTAGGTCAGGAACTAGCTTTTGGGGATAGTTGCAAAGGTTTGTAGCTAGTCGCAATATTCCATGTAAGCTCCTAAATACAAAATACGAGTTAAAATTTTTGTTTAGAATTCTGTCCCATCCCCCCCCCCCAAAAAAAAAAAATCGTGGCTGCAACTCCATTCTGTCAGCACCAACTTTTGTAAACATAGCCACTGGAAAGGAACCGGGTTCGTATAAGTACTTCATTTTGAACAGGCAGGGAGAACTGCATATTTTATATGTGCGAAGATTTGGGGTTGGTCACATCAAATTCAGTCCCTCCCCCCCCCCTCCGCCCCCCAACAAAAAAAAAGGCTGGTTGACAATATTAACATAGGCCGTGGGCTTGGACCGGGTACGCATTACTTCACTCTTAATTCTAACTGTTAAAAAAAATGCATTTAGTTTACTAGCCCGCTCCAAAAAACAAATAAACCGAAAAATGTTTAAAAATAAACAGGATGAAGTAAATAAGCTGAAGGATAAAAAATAAATAAACAAGAAAGATAAACCGCTAAAAAAAAAATGATTAAGGAAGAAAAACGCGGAAAAAAAAGCCTATGTAAAGAGAAATAAAAAAGGCCAGTGGTGAAAAAGTCACTAAAAATTGCCGATGGGGAAAAAAAAAGTCAAAAGAAAAAAACTTTGTATTGTTCTTGTTGTTTTACCACGGTATTATTAGGGTATCATAGGTACGTCAGGTCACCAGGCAGGGTACGAGTTTCACTATAAAATGGCCTTTTTTCTGAGTCTTTTTTTTTCCGAGGCCTTATCGCCTCAGGACGTTTATAATCCGCAGCAATTTTTTCAATGTAATTTTTTTTCATGATTCGCTACTAATATTATTTTCATGCGTAGCACGTTGGGCTGAATAGGTTAGGCTCTAGTTTTAGGGTTAGTTGCAGAAGATTAACTAGTGGCAATATTCCAAGCAAAGTTCGGTCCCTGCAAAATACTTTCTAGATAAAATTCTGTCTCCCCCCCCCCAAAAAAAAAAGTCATTGCTGGCAACCCTTTGTTTAGCATCGGCATGTTAGTCTAATGAGGACTGGATTGAGACCATGAACTCCAACAAAAATATCAAAAAATTCAAGTTGTCTTCAAAACAAGTATGCGTTAGGTTAGGAACTAGCTTTTTGGGGTTTGTTGCAGAAGATCAAAGCTAGTGGGAATATTCCAAGCAAGGTCAGAACCTATAATAAACTTTCTAGATGAAACTTTACCCAACCGAAATCCATCGTAAGTAAGACTAAAAAATGTAATTTCTAGCTAGTTTTGTTTTTGCCAGGGAATGGAATTTTCACCCACCAATTGGAATATTGTTATGGTAAAACTAAAACTTAGTTACACGGTTTAGGAGTTTTTATTAAGCAAATTTATTATTACAAATCAGTAAAGTCAAACCTGTATGTTGAGACAGACATCAATCAGTTTTATCAGACGACTGTTTGATCGTTTTCTAAAGCTGGTCATTTCCTAAAACTGATAATTTTCTAAAGCAGCACAAAAGAAAAAGAAAATTGGTAAAAAAAAAAGGGTGGAACCATATGTGTTGTCATCAAAACATGAGTGTTATAAATATCCCTAGATTGTTATAGTGACGCAGGGGCAAGATAGAGTGACGTTGTTACGTTGTTCGGTAACGAAAGGTGGACTTTTTTTTTCAATCGATTCATTTTTACGAAAACCTAATGCGTGCTTTGGTCGAGATGCGTAATAATCGTAGCTACAAACGTCCTAGTAGATTCTTGTAGTTTTCTTTAACGTTATGTCTGTTGGTTATATGAATCTGTAAGCAAGCAACTTGTCTAATAAACTGTCGACACGATAATCGTCGGGTTTGAAGGGAAGGTTACAGACCTTGAAGTGTTTTCCGGGCATCCACAGACTTTTGTGTGATTTCATCGACTCGTTTAAATTATATCTGCCCCCGTTTTTGTAGAACTGGGTCTTTTGGGAAGCCATGACTGCGTTCCTATTTCTTACCCTTCGGAACATAACAACACGAGACATTTTTTGTTGATGCTGTTCGAGCGAAATAGTAGGGCGCCATGCTGTTGTATGGGCGCGAGTGAAGCGCGAAGGACCAGTAGTACCGCAGCGCCTCTGGTGGTTCAGAGCGACTAAGGTGCCCCATTTTCGACTGCTTTGTTTTTCTCAACCCATTTGTAGTCCGAACAAACAACCTTTCCAGTATAATCCAGTAAAAATACGATTTGACCCGGAATAAATTGCAAAAGAAACGAAACCTTTTTTATTGTACTTTTATTAGCAATGAAAACAACATATCAAAACTCTAGAAGAATATATTAAGGGGAACATTTTCAAAATGGCGATTGCAACATGGCCGCCATCCATTTATCGCTTCTCCGCCTTATAATCTAAACAGCCCCCAAACTATCATTTTAACCATGAAAACACTTCGATGAACATTTACTCTTCTTATTTAGAGCTTTCAACAAAGTTTATTGGAAACGGAACAAAACTTTCAGAGATACACTACATTGAATTCTTGAATAGTCTGAAATGAGCCGTTATTCACAAAATCGGCCTATTTCAGGAAATGTCTGTGTTAGTAACCGAGGGTGAATTTAAGCAGTTGATACCTGTGCATTCTCCACAAGCAGCTATGCACAGCAACTGATGCTTTCTACAACTACAGCGTTTGGTATCACAGTCACTTTTACATTTGCACCTATTACAGCAAGAATACGTGGAGATGCTGTGGCATATTTGTTGTGATTGCTACTAATTTGTCTCTACCTTTGAACCCATAGTCGTCAGGTCGCATTGTGCTTGAGTTGCCCATCCAGCAGTGCACCAGGTAATAAACTCTTAAGGACTGATACTAAGCAGCTGGTGGAAGTGTGTGAACTGCAATGGCCGATGTAGAAGTGGTGACTAAGCATGTTATAATAAACACTGCCTATTAGTAGCATTTGCTCAGAAATGGTCTTTCTTGGACGTTAGCGGCATATCTTCTGTAAAAGCTACAGTCACTCTTTGCATTCTTCGTAGTCTTTGCTGATGGCAACATTTAATTAATGGCCCACATTCATAACCATCAAAAACAATGATAGGATGATAGTACTGTTTTAGTGTGTATTGCACGTCTATAACTATAACACAGCGGTTGGAACGTTTCTCTTTTTTGCCATGGCAAGCAGTGAAGAAGGGTCACCATCCAAGATAACCTGGACATCTTGCACTAACTGTTGAGGAATGTCACTTCTTGCACTGAGTGGGAGATTGAGGCCTAAGCCGCGCTACAGATCAGCCTTCTTTCCTTCTGTCATGAGTCCAGCTGCATCAAACATAGGTGGTGGGTTATGACAACTCGTACCAAAAAATATCCTCTATATTTTGATCTGTTGACTTCGCCAATAAAAGTAAGTGCTGGAATAGGATCTTAGGGTCAACCAAAACAGCTGCATCTATGAGAACAGAATTCTTTGCACTCAGAGTGGCAGCATGTTTATCTTTTTTTTAAATTTATATTCCATAATCTTTTTTCCAGTCATAGAAGTAAGAGCCTTCTCGCCAACTTCCTTTGCTATGTTGACATTGACCCCACCCACAGCTGTGATCCTATTTGCAATGTACCGTAAGGAGCCAACTTTAGCGGTGAAGGGGTCGCTGTCCTGCAGGTACTGAAACGGTATTTTTGTGTCTTTCTCATATCGTTGTAGCCTGGCCTGGGAGCAATCTGTATGCTGCTTATTAGTGTGATACTCCCAAGTGAGTCAACTTTTGCAGAGCACTATTAACATCTGCACAGGCTGGCATAGACAGAAACCATACCTGTTGCTGTGACTTCTCCAATCGTTGATCACATGTCACACCACCTATACTTTTATCACTTCTCATCAGCACTTGTTCGATGGCAAGGTGAAATTCCTGCCCAGTAACGATTTGTCCTCCGAACATGATGTCCTGCAGAAAATTGGTTGTAGATCTCTAGATGCTCATTCTCCAGTATTAGCATATGCTAAAGATATAATAGATAGACATATTTAGCATAATTGTTGTGCCCAGCAGCTGCGAAGTATAGGAGCATAGCCTGACATGCTTGCCTCCAGTTTGCTCTTCTCTGATGAAAAACTGGAGGATGTGAACCATGTCCATGTCTTGTAGCCAAAGGCAAGCAGCACACAGATTAGTATTAAGTGATGTTTTGTTTATTCAGTCTGTTCTCTAATTCTTGGAAGAAGTTCATTTGAGGACAGATCTTCAACTGAGAGTTCCTTTGATGTGATCTTGTCATACAAGCAAAATATCTCCTCATAGTCCGTACTGGCTAGCTCTTCAAGAGATTCTCTTGCCGGCTGAACTAAAGGTGAAGAATCATTTGTTGCCGATGCGGTTAAAGCACACGTCCGGATTGCAACTAGTGCATTTAGGGCAGCATCTCCTGAGAAATGACCTTTAATAGCTTTTGACACGGCTTTTCCACTGAGCAAATGAATTACACTGTTCGACGCATACGCTAGGTCAAGTCCATCCTGAAGACCTGAACCTGACATTAGATGGCCAATAAAGCCAAGGTAGCTCATCTCAGTGTGGAATCCTCCTAAACATAGTGTTTAGCCCGTGGATCACCATCCTGAGGTTTACTATTTAAAATGAGTTGTCCCTTCCATTATAGCGATTGATCGAAAGTAGGGATAGGTTTCACAGAATGACTTCTGGTTTCACTGCATGCACAGTTTAGTGTTGAATACACACACAACATGTTTGTAGGAGCCATGTCTATCATTGGCAGGAATAAAAAAAGCTGATTTACAAGGGTGCTTTCCATGTTGTATTGCGTGTGTCATGCCCGACCACGCAGGTCTAGGGGAACGTAATGGCTACGAGAGTTTCTGTAAAAGATCCAGTATCCACATAGGGTCAGTTATAGGGTTTTCTTCTAGTTCTGCATAGTGCAGTGGATTCATTCCTGCATCGCCTTTGTAGAAGGTGATGTTAATAATACAAATTTTGTTTAAGTTTGAATATTGAAATGATATGATGAACAAGATGTAAACCCCCCCCCCCTTCAGTCGCTACGGTACTGTTTTTTACAGCTCCACCCACCCTCCCCCAACTGTGCAATAAGACACGGTTGGCAATTTAAGTTGTCGAACTCGAAGTTGTCGAACTCGTTAAGTTGTCGAAAAGTTGGCAAACTCGGATAGATTTTTCTTCAAATTATTGGAATAATTTCAGCCAGCCCACCGCTCCCCCCCCCCTCCCCACTAAAATTGAAAAAAGTATATTTACTATTTTTCATGTGGAAAGTAAAAGGAAAGCAAAAGTACATAGTGGTATTTTCGTGATTAAGGTGTTAGTTACCTTGCAATCAGAACTATAAGGTTACGAACCGGGAACTAGATGGCAGCCATGTTTGAATCGTCATTTTGGAAATGTTCCCCTAAAAATATTTTTCTAGATTTTGGATATATTGTTCGCATTGCTTAGAAGAGTTAAATACAAGTGGTTTCATTTCTTTTGCAATTTGTTCCGGGTTGACCCTTTTTTTTCAGTAGGTTGACTGGACTAGTACGTTTGGAAGACTAAGGCAGACTGGGATGATGGATTGCCTCAATAGACTCGGGAAAAATGGCTTCAGTGAAAATCTGAATTTCCGCAACTAGATTTGTGGAGAATTCCTCAACGAATCTGCTTACAATATGAAGTATTAGATGATATTTTTCAGCTACGTGCCTTCTGCGATGCAAGTATTCAACCCTATGGCTTCATTCTTTACCTTCACCGAGAAACAGCCTCAGGAGAAATATGTAGCAACCTTGTAGACGTTTGCAGGGTAAAATGCAGGGTAGCCCCTTTGAAAGAGGTTTCCTTACCATGACTTGGGAGCAGTGATGGGAGCTCAACTTCTGGCGTATGTCAGCTGAGGAAACTTCTGAAGTAGAGGAACTTTGTGTGCAAGTAGTTCAAGACGAAAATTTCCCTGAAGAGGTGAGGCAGCTTAAAGAAACTGGGATAATTTCTAGTTTTTCAGATATCAAGACACTGAACCCGTTTCTAGATGACAAGGGCATTGTGTGTGTAGAAGGTAGACTTAGGTTTCCAGAATTATTTAGTGACGAACAAAACCCTATTATTCTACCTACAAGAAATGACTTTGTGGATTTTAAACTGTCACAAATGTCTACTTCACACAGGAGTTAGAGACACCTTGTTGGAACTGCAGAAGTGAGTTTGGATGATTCATGGGCAACAGTCAGTAAAAAGAGTGCTTCGTAACTGTTTTGTTTGTCAACGAAGCTAATTGAAGCTCCTTTTCCTAAAGATAGGGTTACAAAGTCGGAGAACCATTTCTTTTCACGGGAGTTGATTTTGCCAGGCTTTGTTTGTGAAGTTTGAAAGAAAACAGAAGACGGCACAAATGGTCTTTAAATCCCTTTTCAAATGCATGGTAACAAGGTGCATTCATGTAGAACTTGTGTCAAACAAGTGCTCACTCTCTATTAGCCTTACGACGTTGTGTGTTTGCCGTGGAATATGCAAAACCCTTTATTCCGACAATGCAAAACCTTCACAAGGGCAGAAAAGGATTTGCAAAAGTTATGGAAGTTACTTGCAGGACAAGAAACACTTCAATGCTTTGGGGCACATGAGATTAAGTGGAAATACATTGCAGAACGATCAGCCTGGTGGGGAGTGTATGGGAACGAATGATGCAAATTGTGAAGAGAAGTTTGCAAAAAGTTCTAGGAAGGATTTGTGTCACCTATGTAGATTTGCTGACAATCCTCACCGAAATTGAGACTATGATAAACTCGTCAACTTTTCTGGGTAATGAACCTGAAGATGAGTTGCCATTAAGTCCAACACATTTTTTGGTTGGTAAAAGAGTATGTGACTTGCCTCGACCGGCGTGAGGAATTTGTGGTGCCAAAACCAATGGATAATATGCCAAAAAGATGGTGCTACCTACGGTCAACGTCTTTTGGACCACTTTTGGAGGCGATGGAAGCAGGATTACCTAATAATAATAATAATAATGTTGTTTAATCAGCAATGAGTATACAGCAAGTGTACATTCAAAAAAGCACGAAGCTAAAAGCTTGTATGTGCACTGACAATTAACTAAGAACATATACAACAGATAAATAAATATTGTCACAAGAATCAATACATTACTAAAATTATTTACAGTCTTGTAACGTGGTATTCAGAAATGTAAGAAGTTTAAAATTTTTTTCATGATTGTAGTCCCTGGGTATCAAACAGCCATTGTTTAATCTTTTTTTTAATATTTCTAGCTGTAATGGTTTTTCTAAGATCCTCAGGGACTTCGTTGAGGATTGTTGGCACGACAAACGCAGAGCATCTTCTACCGTATGAGTTGCGCCATATGGGCGTTTTTAGCCAAGCCTTATTATTTCTTGATGGTCGTGCGATACTTGTTTGATAGGTTAGATCGAAGTAGTTATTATTGATAATATTAAATTTATAAAGTGAATGAAAAGTGAATAGTTTATTTTCGTTAAAGATATTTTTAGTAGATTTTCCCTCCTTTTTACCAAAAAGGGCTTTGGCGGCTTTATTTAAAGTTTTTTGCAGTCTGTCGATGTAACCAATGGATGTAGAGCCAAAAATTGTGCAAGCATACCTAACGTTTGAGAGGACCCATGCTTCGTAGAGTAATTTTTTTATTCGACTGTCAAAAAGCTCTCGGACCATGTATAGTGTAGGTATTATTCTCCTAATTTTACGAATTGTTGCTTCAATTTGATTAAAAAATTTCCAATTATCATCGATTTCCAACCCAAGATATTTATGATTCGAAACTTGATTTAACTCTGGGCAAGTGCATTCACAGTAA
Organism: Lithobius niger; assembly: GCA_023313725.1. Taxonomy (NCBI): domain Eukaryota; kingdom Metazoa; phylum Arthropoda; class Chilopoda; order Lithobiomorpha; family Lithobiidae; genus Lithobius; species Lithobius niger. The sequence goes on from JAHWFP010256921.1 coordinate 101,097, forward strand.
TTTTCACAGTCAGGGTGGTGCAACGTTATGTAGCATGCAGTTTTTAACGTGTGGGAAGTAGTGATATGCATGAATACTGTTTTTTTCGGGGCTAATGTAAAGTTCATTCACAAAAAGGTAATCATTTATTGTATCAAAGTCAGTTTGTAAGTTTTGAATCATTCTATCTTGTTTGCAGTTTATAGACATAAGGAATATATCGTCAGCGTACAATGTTATGTAACAATTACAATTTTTTTCTGTGATGTCATTAATGTAGATTAAGAAAAGGATTGGCCCTAGTACGGAACCTTGTGGGACACCATAGTTAACTTCGGTCCAATCACTTTTTTGGTCATCAATTTTAACACAGCTTAGCCTACTCTTAAGATAGTTATTTAGTATGCCAAGCAGTTTGCCCCGGATACCACATTTGTATAGTTTTTTAACATTATTTCTTTATCTAAAGTGTCGAAAGCCTTTTTAAGATCAATGGCAATTGCGCCAATATGTTTGCTGTTGTTCAAGGCATTCGTGATTTTATTGTTAATATATTTCAAAGCATCAATTGTGCCAGTATGTTGTTGAAAACCATATTGGCACTTGTTTAGGATTTTAAATTTGGTTAAGAACGAAAGTATTCTATTGGCAAAAAACTTTTCTATGATTTTATTTAGTACCGCCGGGAAGCAGTGCGATAGGTCTGTAGTTATTATATTCCTTCTTTTCGCCCTTTTTATAAATTGGCCTAAGAACTTGCTTTTTAAGGTTACATGGCCATGTTTCGGTTTCGATAATAGCAGAGATCAGTATGACCATAAAGTTTGCAGTTTGTTCCTTTGATTGAAAAAAGTGGTCCATGGAGAACCCATCATAGCCGCAAGATTTTTTTATAATCATTTTATTAATGATCGATAAGATATCAAAATAGTTTGGTTTACAAATTTGTATAGTATGTTCTGTTGAAAGACTATTTTCTTGAGAACGGTTTTTTGAGTTTTTATTATTTGTTTTTGTTATTTTTTGTAAATTTTAAGTTTGGTACCTCTTGTCTGTAACAATGTGCAAAATTGTTACACGTTGTAATTGTATCTTGTTTGGGGAAGTTTTTTATAAGTTGTTCATCCAGGCCTAATTTTTTTTTTGATTTTCCGCAAATTGTATTTATTTTGTCCCAAATTTTTGCACTATCATTCTTATTTTTTTCAAAAAAACTTTTGGTAATAGTTTTGTTTGGCTAATTTAATCTCTCTTGTTGTCTGTTTCTTTGCTAATTTATAAGCCTCAAGCTGTGCAGTTGTTGGATTAGTTGTTTTCGAGATGGTCCATTATTATTTTTCTTATTAATTTTAGTAAGCAGATCTTTATTCATCCATTCAGTTTTAAAGTTCGAGTTAGGAATATTTTGGTTTTGCTTATTTAAGTTTAAGTTTCTGTTGCTTGAGTAAATTTTATTTTTTTCGTAAATGTTATTAACTTTATTTTCAATTTCTTCATATATTTCATTTGGATCCGAAAGTGTTTTTAAGTAATCCCAGTTCTGGTTTTTTAACTGTCGAACAATGCCTTTGTTGTTTAAAACATAGTTCAGCTGGTGCCGAATAGGATTTTGTTCCTTAGTGACGTAATTGCCCCACATTTGGATAGCAGTAAAATAATGATCTGCTAATTTTATTTTTATGACAAATGATTTACAGAGCCATTTTGTAGTTTTACTGTAAATCAGGTCAATGCAAGATTTAACAATTTTGTTGTTTCTGTGTTCTTCTCTAGTGGGGGAACTTATATGTTGCGAAAATCCCAGGGATGCCAAGCAATTTTCAAACTTATCGATATCGTATTTTTCAGATGTGTCCTGATGCCCTGCAAGGATATTAAAATTAAAGTCACCAATGAGAATTACATTAGTGTTTTTTTCCCTGGTTGAGAGAAGTTGTTTAAGATTTTTTATAAATTTAGTTCTGCTAGCAGAGGGTTTTTTGTAAAGTGCAATAAGTTCAAATTTTTGTTGACTTAAAGTAAAACTACAGTTAATAGCATCATTTTCATCTATTTTGAGGTTAACACAATTAAAATCTCTAATGTTATGATCTCTAATGAAAAGTAAGATTCCACCGCCTTTTTGGTTTTTTCTGCAGTTAGAAAATTTAAAATAATTTTTCAAATATTCGCTAAGGTTAATTTCTGTGAGAACGATAATGTCCCACATAATTTCTGCAGTTTCGAATTCTGCCAACCAGGAATCCCAGTTGGTTTTACAGCTTCTAATGTTGGTGTGGAGGCATTTAAAATTTGTACAGTCGTTGCTAGAAAAACTGCACTTAATATCTTCAAAGTTGTCATGCACTTCATTGACAAAAAAGTCATCGTTCACTGTGTTCCAGCCGAATTTTGTTTGTTAGGTTCACGGTCTGGTTGTGGTTCCGTTTCTTTTTTTCCATTTTGAATGGCTTCGCGAACTCTTTTGGCTACTCTTTCAAGATCTTCGTCACTCTTGATATATTCTGTCTGCATGTCTTTTTCGTCAGTCCGAATGTTTATTTTTCCCGCCCTGAACCACACGAATTTGTGTGACGTCTTCAATTCTTGTTTTGTTTTCCATAGTAAGGCTTTGTAGTAAGTGGTGAGGTGCTCATTGACGAATACTCTTTCATTGTTACCGTTGCCGAAAAGGTCATTGTTGGTTAATTTTTTTTTGTTATTGTTGTCTAACCAGCGGTCTCTGGCGACCCGATTTCTGAACTGTATTAAGATTGTAGGTGTACGTTGTCGATGTTTTGAGGGTAGCCTATTCGCTTTATCGATCCAAGAGTCACTGAAGTCTTGAAGGTCAAGGGCGTCGGCCATACGGTAAATTGTGTCTCGTAGGTCTTCGTTCTTTTCAGTTTCTACTCCAAAAATTTCGATGTTTTTATTCCGGCTATACTGTTCACTCTCTTCTTGTGTTTGCTTGATTGTTTTCACCGTATTTTTTAGGTTGACAAGGTCATGTAGATCGAGAGCTTCGTTATTTGTGGTATTTGTGGCACTTTTTTTTCCTTCAAGTAATGCCAGTCTGGTAATTATTCTTTTATTTTCACTTTTAAGATCTTCATAGTTTTTTTTTTATTTGCTCATATTTTTTTTTCTACAAAGTCAATGCTCACTAAGATTTGCTCGTTCGTTTTTGTAGCATTGTCGAGTTTCTCTTCAAGTTTTCATAAATGCAGGTTCAATTTGTCGTTTGTTTTTACAAGTGCACTGTTGTCTTTGGTGAGTTCGTCGTAAGCTTTTTTTTGGTCTTCCAATTGTTGAAAAATTCTTTCATTTGCTTCTAAAATTTCATTTAGTTTTTTTTCAAGGTGTAGGGGGGTGTCTGAATATTCTTCATTTGTCGGTATGTCGTCAAGCCTATCATCATCTTTGACGTTATTTGAGTTTTTTCTTTGAGATCCGTTTCTGTTTGTTCGACACCTTTTACAAACCCATTCTTTTTTTTTCTTGTCGCTCATTCCAGCGATGGTTGAAGCCGCCAATCCTGAACTTTTTTTTTCGTAATGGATTTTACTTGTACAAATAGCACACATAAAATAGTCTCCTTCATTTGGATTGAGTTTATTCTCACAATCGCCGCATCTTGCCATTGTGTGGATGTTGGTGCGAGGCTTCCGTAGTAGGAAATATGGACGCGACCAAAATGAAGTTGTTACAGTAGGAATTCCGTAGAGCCGCCACTGCTCGGTCGCACCGAATGTTTAGATTGCTCATTTTACCAGTTTAAAATAAAGTAAATCACTCACTGTTGGTCTCGGCGTGTTCGTTGAATGTTCATTAATATGATTTTCTGCAGTAGGTGGTTGGATGGTGGCTCGAGATCGCACAATAATGGTTTTGTTTGTCGCCCGGTCATGGTCCGTAGCGGCGGAGCCGCCTCATAATAATCTATTATCATAATAATAATAATAATAATAATTTATTTCCATAATGTGGAAAATGGAATACAGGAAGGGACCGTTAGGGTCCATTAACACCTGCCCAACATTTAAACAAAAAAATCATACATTTGTTGAAATAAGAAATAGTTTGACTACAAACAATTATATGGTTAAGATCAGCATAGTTGTAATTTATGTATAAATTTTGCAAGATCGGTTTTTTTGAGACGTTGTTTAAAAATATGTAAGTTTGTGGAATCAACCACCTAATGTTCCTAAAGTCTGCACACCAGGCACCTTCAGGGGTCGCTCAGTTCAGGTAGGAGACCTAGTTTTGGTGCAATAATTTTTGTCGAAGACTCTTTTGGCAGTTAGCCTAATGCTCACACAAATACAAAGGCATTCAAAATGATGGAAATATATGTCATAAAGCCAGTTAAAATACAGTCTATTATTTTGAAAAGAATAGGTGCACCTCCTCCCCACCCCACCCCATTTCAGAGAGCTCCAATGCAGTTTGGCAGTTTAAGTTCATGCAAAAGTAAAACTCAAAAGGGTGGCTGTGTACGTCTTAAAACTAGTTAAAGAGCAATGTATCATTTTATAATAATAATATAGGTTTGTTGCAAATGAAACTGGAGCGACAAGGACCGGGTGGTCACTGACTGCCGTCCGATGTTAAAACTAAAAAAAAAAATTTAATTATAAAAGTTAAAACAATTTAAAAGTTTAAAACAAAGACGGTGGCTCGGCTGCAGAGGAAGGGTTGATGGTATTGGGTTGGGGTCACGAATGCCTTACCACCAAGGTTAGACCTACCAGGGACACAATGGTCCCCGATGGCATCGCCAAACGTGAGGGACAAGTGAGGGGAAAAGCCGGGTAACGTTGCCAATGTTTCTTTAAAAAATAATAAAATAATGCTTCGTAATTTATAGCTTGGCTAAGACCAATTGTCAATCCTCATAACGATAATAAAAATAATAAAACAATGAAATGCATGAAACTGGTGTAGTGAAAGTTAAAAACTGAAGTGGAAAGTAAAACTAGAACTATTTACAATTTTTAAAAAAATGTATATAATAATAATAATAAAAAAAACCTGGAGCCAACCTGCAATGTAGCGTGGCAGGACGGTTTGAAATTTAAAAAATACAAATTTCCACAATGTGTGGAAGTTGTCCAGAAGGGTTGTGAGCCACTGATACCGTACCTAAAATGCTGAGGGGGAGGTAAAAGTAGATCTTAAAGTGGGCGTTTGAGAAATGCCTGCAAGTTTTCTGTGAGTAGTATTCTACGGAAGCCACTCTCCGTGGGCATGCAAACCGTCTCGGAACTAAGGGCATTCCAAACAGGGACAACTCGCACAGCAAAGAAATATTTTCGACAATCAAGACGTGATCCCTGAACCGCTAGTCTCCAAGCATGGCCCCGAGTTCAATAAACGCGTGGTGCCGGTTCGAAAAATAGTAAATCAACGTCAATTAACCCATGTAGTATTTTGTACGTCAAAATTAAATCAAAATGAAATCTGCGCAACTCGAGCAGTTCTAAACCCACTCTGGAAAGGCGTACAAGATGGTTTACCCCACGGAGACCCGGCAAACTCCGTGTAAATTTACTCTGGACCGACTCAATATGATCAATGTCCCCAGCCAAATAAGGGGACCAAACTGGAGTCGCATATTCCAATAAGGGGCGCACGAAAACACGGAAGGCCCAACATTTAGTCGCTGAATTTCCCGTCGTAAAACACCTATTCACAACTGCTAGACGGCGAAATGCCAACGCACTAACCTTACGGCAATGCAAGGACGATTTTAAGTCCTGTGAGAACCACACGCCTAGGTCTCTAATCTCCGAAACGGAAGGTAGGGCTTCGGAAGCCAAGTAATAGTTTAAATTTAGATTTTGTGTGCCCACATGGAAGGACTGACACTTTTGGATGGATAGTGGCAACTTTGTACGTGCTCTAAGCCCCCTCCCCACAATAAAGGGCTAAAAGACTTAGCTTTACAATTAAGAGCTCTACAATTATGGTTGCCAGAAAATGTTTTACTTTTTTTTTTTACCAATTTCACATTAGGCCTATTTTAGCAAGACTCTGTTTGCCTCAGCGACTTAAAAAAATTTCTTCCATTTCCAGAAATTGTTTTATTGTTTTTTTTCTCCAATGCTGTAAGAGACCTAGGCACACAAGAAAATTAATTTTAAAAACCTCATTCACAAAGTAATATTTGAAAGTAATAACTAGTTTGCTATTTTTGTGGAATGCTAAACATCTGTGATAAACTCAGATTTGTCTAGTATGCAAATATGTGGACCCAGGCAACCTTAATTAATTGTTTAAAATTCCCACCTTTCCTGCAACAGAATGTACAGAGACCAGAGGATAACTCAATCCTACCGATTCCATTTTCTTTTCTGTGATGTACAGTTTGTTCTATGACAAATGAACTATTCCAACAAATACGGAGGACGAAATTCAGCTTCTTGGTTGGAGAACACCATGTGTCTGTCACATGAATTCAGCTGTGTGCCATTGGCTGTCTAAGGTCATGTGACATGGATGGACTTCATTTTTGTTTGCAAAATTACAATGTTAGAGAGCTGTTTCAACAAGGGTAGGAGGGTTGTGAACGTTTGTATGCATATGATTAATTTTTCGTCCTGCAACTTGTTGCTTGTTCAGCCTAGCCAGTTGTTTGGTGGCCATTGAGGTTGGCAGAATTATTATTATGGCCAAATAATGGCATGGAAGCATGTAAGTTTTTTGTATTGAAGGGAGTGTATAAAATAAATTATAAATTTAATTTATATGCATTTTGGGGAACTGATGTTAAATAATAGTTGTTGAGAAGTGCTTATCATTGTGAGGGAAAGGAGCCAAGGGCATATGTGTATAAAGCAGTAAACCAAAAAAAAAGAAACAAAAATTACTAGTTTCCTTCATGATGCTCAGTGATTAATGCCATAAACCAGACACTAACATTGTAAGGGAAAGATTAGTTGGGAGTATAAATAGGGCCACACCACTGCTTCCCCCTCCCCATTTCCTACAAGCCTGTAGTATTGTTGTAGCTAATTATGTAGTATCTTACTACAAATCTAAACCAATTGTATAGAGCAATAAACCAGAGACTAATATTGTGGTGGGGTGGAAGGGAGCATTACAAAGGGCCATTCCTACCCTTTGAAAATCAAAATTTTTAAAAATAAGTTTAGTTTCCTTAATGGTGCTCAGTGATTAAATGCTACAAACCTAATTTTAACGTTAAAGGGAAAATTCTTGTATGGAGATTATAAATGGGCCCACACCAATACCCTTCCCCAGATGGGCCCATACTACTAACCTTCCCCTTCCCAATGTCCAACAAGCCTGCAATTTTAGCTAATTATTCAGTATCTTACCCAAAAGGCTAAAATTAAGGAAATATGTTTAAGGAAATATGCTTGCCAAACTCTCACACCTTAATATTGGTGGAAAGTTGCTGGGTTATTTTAACGCGAATCGTAAACAACGAGTTTTCGTGGATTCCGTGGCTTCTACGGAGCTTTCAGTATCAAGACTAGTGGTGTACCACAGGTTCCGTGCTGGGCTCATTATTATTTGTTACATTCCTGGACGATCTGATCCCACCCGGCGCGGAGTCCCATCCTTGCTTTAAATTCAGGAGGGGTTACAAAGGGCCCTCCACTGCCCTTGAAAAATCACTTTAGTTTGCTTTAAGCTACAGTATTTTTTAATGCTACAAACCAGACACTAACATTGAAGTGAAATGGGTAGTTGAGGGGTTGCAACTGAGGGAATTGGGGGGGGGGGGGGGGAAAAGGGCTCATCTCCCCCATACCAGCTAATACATTGCATTTTACTGGTTTTACAATGTACACAGCCATCCTTTTGAGTGGATTTGCTTTGTGTGAACTTAAACTGCGGAACTGCCTTGGGGCTCTCAGGAGGGGGGTGGGGAAGGGTGCAAAGAATAGACTGCATTTTAATTGGCTTAATGATATACATGGCCATCATTTTGAATGGTTTAGTTTTTGTTAGCATTAACTGCCAAAAGTGTTTTCGAAAAAAATGATTCGAAGTGAAAAGCTATAGAGCAGTTTGTGGAAAATGGACCGCAACCACCATGTCACTGTAGGACGGTATGAAAAGATCAGATCCTGCGTGATTGGGATGCTACATGGAAAATTAATAAGGACAGCCATTAAAACATTTGGTTCACCTTGAACTCTTTTAAGAGTTAAACTTGTTGTGGGGGAATGTGTTGTATATTGTTTGGGACATTTCGTAGGTAACAATATTGCCTTAACGTATGGTATTGTCATGATTGTATTGGTGTGTGTAATATTTGCTTTGAAACATTACACTAATTTATCTGAATGACTGCTTTTCATCTTTAGTTTTCCTTGTTAATGCAAAATACAACAGGCCCTCATAGCTGGTGTAGGTGGGCTGGGTGGGAGGTGCCGCTAGAATTGCTGCAACTGTTAAGAAAGCCGAGATGGTGAGAAATAACAAAAAAATGGCAGGTGAAGGAAGGAAAAAGGAGAAAAAATATCTCACGTGGCAGAGGGCTCTCTCACACCAGTGAAGGCATGATAGATTTTACAAAACCTCTAATGAACTTCGATTGAAATCTTTTGGCTAAAGTAATGAATATTCAGAAATACAGATGCACTTAATTTAGCAAGGATCAGCTTCGGCGGAAACCTAAACAATGAGAACGGGATCATTAACTTAGAGAACATTTTTATGCAGGAAAAGGCAGTCGCTGGGTGACTTATTCGACTCCCACTTCGATTTCCAAGTATTTCCACGATAGAGTACAGAATTTTAATCAGATAATGGGTCATTTCTGTTTTTTTTTCTAAGTTCGTAGGCGAAGGGTCCACTTTGATAAAGACATCCACTTTCCCGAGGGCTATCCATATCAGCTGCTATAGAAATACACGATCCAATCGAAATTTTTATAGTTGTGTTTTTACCGCTGAATATTATCGATTTCGTTCTTATTGTTATTATTGCTCTTTTACATCCTCAGTATTACATTTCTCGTGATAAAATTGAAAACCAGTGTTCGATTCTTCTTCGAATTTATATTCCTTATATTCGTACTTCGGTTTGCTTCATTGTAAAATATTATGCATTGCAGCTATAGGAGCATTCAATAAACTCAATCCCATCAAAAGTATTTATGCGAGCAATAGTTGTATTTAAAAGGATTATTATTACTACACATGAAAAAGTCACCTTTTTCACGCAAACCTCCCCGCCCAGACATACACTACCCTAGCCTACCCATCCCATCCTGACCTGGCTGAAGTCATCTTGTACGCGTGGTGGAAACTTATATCTGCATGGTCACCTATGCACTCTTGTTTATGCATGTGTAGTTATATTTTTTTAAGCACTCTTGCTTTGTTTTTGAAGCATTGGCTTTTTGTTGATATAACCTGTCAAATCACTTTTTTTTGCTTGCTAGTTAAACATTGCTACTTGTTGATGTAACTTGTTAAAATTTTACTACTACTACTAATATTACTACTTTTAACTTGATGAAGTACACAAATTCAAATTGCTCCGGTTTTTGACCAAACATGCCCACTGTAAATTTAATTCCCACTGCATAAATTAATTATGTTAGTAATATTAACTTCCAAGGCGTATGTACTCATGCTCACTGTAATGTTCCATTTATTATTTATTGAATGTTTGTGTTTTTTGCATGGTTACTTTTGCATGGTTTTCTTTTTGTGTCGGAGGTGTTATTTGTGGTGGCTTTATATATTTATTGTTATGGCAACCGCCAGTCTTGTAATGCCCTAATGGGCGATTCGACTGTCAAAATAAAGTTAAAAGTTAAAATGTATGGAACAGGGGCGTAGCGAAGCCTTAATAAGTAGGGGGGCGCAGGCCAAAAAAATCCGACTATGACCCAAGATTTGCCGACTTCTACCCCAAATTCGTTTTTAGAAACTTTATTTTACGTAATGGCCAAACGATCTCGGATCCCGCACGGAGTAAACTGGAATATAAACGCTGTCCGGTATTTCTCTCTGTAGGTATAATTTCATCAGGGACGCAGAGGTGTCGTTTGGGCAAAATGCTAATGAACGAATCGTTATAATAAACGTGAATTTGTTAGTAATGGAAGAACAGGACTAATTTCATCCAAAGCTGCATACAGATGAACAAGGGCACCCGCAGAAGAGCAAAAAACCGGGTGCGGGGCTCTCCTCATATTTTGGAAGACCTTTACGTTTTTTGAATTGTTTTTGGGACGTGTTTTCTTTGCCTAATCAGTGTTACAGACCCTCGAAGAGCATTTAAAAAGCCTTTGTTTAAAGGTTTTTGCTTTTGTTTTTATGGATTTTCTTCATAATCAAGACATACGCTAATGTGTCGCCCGCCAAAATGATAAACGATAACACATATTCAGATAAAATACATATGAGCATGGTACCACTAGACACGTTGTGTCTTACAGCTGATGTACTTTGGCTGTTTTCAGGCATTTTAGGATAAATAACAATGCGACAGAAAAGGCTGAAACTTCTTTAATCGGGAGTGTTTGGTCGCCTGGCAACATAAAAGTCACTATTAATGAAACAGCTAACCGTTTTCTTGTTGAAAAACGACGTGAATAACGTCGATATTTGCCTAATACCAACGCTTTTTTTTGTATCACGAAAATAAATTCTTTCATGCGGTGAATAAAGCTGGGTCTTAGCTCATTTTACAGGTATTGCAACGGAGATGTGCCCTTTTCATAAGGCCTCTTCTAATTGGAATGGTCAAGTGGTTCAGGGGTTAGGGACCTCTAAACGACCAAATTGATCATTTACATTGTTTTAAACAGTGTTATTATGCAACAATGCCAAACTGAACATTAAATAAATCCGTGCGTCTGCAGTACTAATAAGAAATGATAATTATATGGAAAAAACCTGACTGCAGCCTTCAAAATGTAACGAAAGCTAACTAAACAAAAAGAAATGGACCAGAAAACTAGATTATTGTTTCCATCTCATAATTACTAAGAAAAAATGGATTTCATAAATTTTAACCGAAAATATCTATCTACCCCAAAACAAAACTTGTTAAGGATTCCCGCCATACTTTTCGGTAGTGTGAAGTCGTGATATCAAACGTCAAGCTCTTTCGCCAAGCCAATCTCACCGACTAAGACTTCAAACGTTAAATGAAATAGCAATTTAGCAATTAGCACATTTAGCAATTTCCATATGTTTCATTCAATCTTTGAACTACTACTCGGTGGGATTAGCAAAGTACCGTACTGAATTTAAATTCAACTGTAGTTTATATTCATTAAACAGCTAAAAAATCGAAAATATGTTGCAATGGCGACATCCAGCTGATGAAAAGTAAATCAGTGTTTGTGTTTCTGTTTGATTCGATTTAAGTACTACCCGGCTGCCCTGCCACCCAGGTTTAGTGCCTAAACACAGACTGGATGCGGACAGGCAGTTGTAGAAGACTACCAGGTTAGAGGGGGGGGGGAACCAATTAACGAAAATGGATATTGTTGGTCATTAAGGACCAAAGGCTTTTAAGAATTTCCAGACTTCCTGAACTTGCCAGTCTGCTTTTACCTTAGCCATTTTATTGTCGCTACTGTCATTAAAATTCGAAGTTCAATGTCAATTTTTAACGCATTTCCGATTAATAGAGGCAGTAATACAAAGTGGCGGTGTATCTGGAAAACCAGGGAAACCGGGAAAATTCTAGGAATTTATCAAGTCTG